>JAODAL010036753.1:0-41263 GCA_025379985.1 Phyllomedusa bahiana | reverse complement strand
GGGGAAAAACTGTCTAGAACACATGATAAATGTGGTATAAAGTATCTTTGGTGCAAATTGTGCCAAAATTCTGGCGTAACTGCCTAGATAAATATGCCCTATTATGTCAACACCCACCCAAAATCAATATATAACTAATTTTTCTAAAGTACCTAATCTATAAATTGCAATACCAAGTAATTATAAAATGATTTGGTATGAAAAATATATGTATATAGAAAAGCGCAAAATGTGAGAAATGCCTATGTCAAAATATAACCACAGATCAAACATCAAAGCGAGAGGAGAGGGGAAGGAAGGGAAAAACAACAGATGTTGCTGGTTACAAACCCAGCTTTCTTATCAATGATCACTCTCCATACCTGGTACAGAGTGTGTTTCTTTGGCGTGTATAGATAATGACTGCACATGTCTAAGATCACTAAAGACAGCACATGTCCGGAAGATTTATGTATGGAAATAATAAACCACCACATGTGTACAATTGATAACTATGCATTCCTTAAGGTTTTTTAAAATGAATGTCCGGAAGATGATTCATCAACATAATAAGCCCTAGAATAAACATCACACACATCACACCAAATAATGCATAACAGCTGAATTGCAAAAGATATGTGTACATATTACAAACCCAATATGATGTAGTTTAAAACACACAAGCAGCCTGTCTTCCCTCAGGCAGATCTTCCAGAAAGACAATACACATTTCACATGGCTAGAGATGTCCGACATTGGTTGGAAGAGCATGACCAAGACCTCCATGTATTACCGTAGCCCTCTAATTCCCCAGAGTTGAACCCAATTGAGCATTTATGGGACCACCTCGATCATCGTGTTTGCTTTATGGATCCTCTCCCGTGCACCCTCCAACATGGCTCCAGATACCTGTGACAACCTGCCAGGACCTTATTGAGTCACTCCTGGCCCGTCTAGCTGCTGGTCGTGCTGCACACGGCGGATACTCTGGATATTAGCTGAAGGCCATGAGATGTGATTTGACTGTGTTTAAGATAGACTGGATGGACCATGTCGTCTTTTTCTGCAGTCAATATACAATGTTTTAATCTTCTTTGTTATACCATTGAGTATGTAAACATTTATTAAAACAGTTCAGTAGTTGTGGCATGTCCTCCATAAAAAGACCTTCAGCAGAGACCCAACTTTCCATCACTGCACCCACCATCAGACTGCCTATGTACATAGGGCCACATGTATGAATCCCGCCGGGTCGGGGCGCACCTTTCCGCCAGTTTTCCGGCGGAATCTGCGCCTGATTTATGTCGGGGCCGGGGCGCGCTCATACATGCGGGGAAAAGTCCGCCCGCCTGGCCAGGTGTTTTGGCGCAGTGCGGGGACCGAGGCGCAGTGCGGCACTGCGCCTATGATTCCCCCGCCGAGGTACGCCACTCATACATGCGGGGAACAGTTCCCTGCGCCTCGCCAGTGTGTGGGGCACAGTGCGGGGACATGGGCGCAGTGCGGGGCTGTGCCGAAAAACAGTTCCGATGCGAGACAGTCTGGAACAGCGAGAAATCATTCCAGATGTCGGTGCGGAGTATGAATCAAAAATCGCCATTATAAAGGCGTTCAACATTCTCAGGAAAAGAGCTGAAACCTAAAAAATAAAAAATACTAAAACAAAATCACTTTCCAATATCCTAATTCAAGAATTAGGATATTGGAAATTGCCGGAAATACAGTAATTCAAATTCTGAAGCTATTCTGATTGGTGGGCATAAACCGGCCAATCAGAATAGGAGCGACAGTGAACCATTAAAACCTATGGGGAAGTTTAGACCAATCAGAACCCAAACGGCGGATAGCTCAAAATACAGAAAAAAATGCTGAAAAGAGCTAATTGGTTAAGCTACAGGGGACTTGGCTAGCTCAGCCAATCAAAATTAGGAGCGACAGAGACCCATTCAGCCTATGGAAAATTTTATTGACCAATCAGAATAGGAGCGACAAAGACCCATTCAGTCTATGGAGAAGTTAGACCAATCAGAATCCACGGCGGGATAATTCAAAATACAGTAAAAAGACAGAAAAGAGCTGATTGGCTGAGCTAGGGGCTGCTTGGCTATCCCCAGCCAATCAGAGCACGAGCAACTTCTCCCATTATAGTCTATGGAGAGATGGGCGCACTAAAATCTCGGCACTCAGCGCCGTGCGGCATGAAAGTATTAATAAAAAAAAATTTTTATTAAATGTTAAAACTTTTCAAATAAAGAGCAGAACCCTTCTTTACAAATAAAGCAGTTAAAAACCCGAACAACGCGTTTGTTGCCGAGACCGGCGCTACAAGGGAATTGCAATAGAGAGAATTGCCGGGAAATACAGTAATTCAAATTGTTTTAAGCTATTCTCATTGTCGGCAGAAGCCAGCCAATCAGAATAGGAGCGACAAAGACCCATTATATCCTATGGAAAAGTTTGGACCAATCAGAATAGGAGCGACAGGGGCCCATTCTAACCTATGAAGGAGTATTAACCAATCAGAATAGGAGCGACAAAGTCCCATTATATCCTATGGAAAATTTTGGACCAATCAAAATCAAAGGCGGGACAGTTCAAAATACAGTATAAAGACAGAAAAGAGCTGATTGGCTGAGCTACGGGTGCTTGGCTATCCCAGCCAATCAGAGCGCGAGCTACTTCTCCCATTAAAGTCTATGAGAGATGGCGCTCTAAAAATCTCGGCGCTCACGCCGTGCGGCATGAAGTATTAATCAAAAAATTATTTTTATTAAATGTAAAACATTATCAGATAAAGAAGCAGAACCCTTCTTTACAAATAAAGCAGTTTAAAAACCCGAACAACGCGTTTGTTGCCGAGACCGGCGCAAACATAGGGAATTGCAAAAGAGAATTGCCGGAAATTTACAGTAATTCAAATTGTTTAAGCTATTCTCTTTGGGTCGGCAAAAACCCAGCCAATCAGAATAGGAGCGACAATGTCCCATTATAACCTATGGAGGGAATTGACCAATCAAATAGGAGCGACAATGTCCCATTATATCCTAGGAGAAAAATGACCAATCATATTCAAAGGCGGGACAGTTCAAAATACAGTAAAAATGCAGAAACGAGCTGATTGGTTGAAGCGGCGGGGCTCGTCCAGCTTAGCCAATCAGAGCGCGAGCTACTTTCTCATAGAGTTCTATGGGGAAAAGAAATTTTGAGCGGGGCCTTTGTGATTGGCTAAGTTAAAAGAGGCGCCGTTATTTGGACCAATGGGAGAGCGAGCGACGCTCCTATGGGTTTTCTAATGCAATCTGAAATAAAACTATAACACTACAGAAGTTGTCCCGATGTGTATATAAAATTAATAATAATATGGAGGTAACGAAAAAAAAATATTACATCAATAAAATTTATGTTTTTTCTTTATTTTCATTATCCAAGGACCAATAGTATGGGTTGCAATGAAAATAAAGAAACAAACATGATTTTTTGATTTAATATTTTTTTTTCGTTACCCCCAAAATTTTCATTCGTTTTATATACACATCGGTTTCAACTTCTGTAAGTACAACTATAATGGGAGAAGTAGCTCGCGCTCTGATTGGCTGGGATAGCCAAGCACCCGCTAGCTCAGCCAATCGCTCTTTTTTGTCTTTTTACTGTATTTTGAATTACCCGCCGTGGATTCTGATTTGGGCAATCTTTCCCCATAGGTTTTAATGGTTCACTGTCGCTCCTATTCTGAAATTTGGGTGGTTTTATGCCGACCAATGAGAATAGGTTCAGAATTTGAATTACTGTATTTCCCGTCAATTTCCAATACATAATTCTTGATATTGCGCCTTCCCAAGAGTTTTGGAAAGTGTTTTTTTTTATTATGTGTATTTTTTACGTTCAGCTCTTTTCTGACAATGGTTTTCCGCCTTTATTAAAGGCGATTTTTTCGGAATCATACCCCCTGCTGCACGGAGCGGAGCGCCGAGATTACTGTCGGATCTTCTATCTGCTTCCTCGCTGTTCGGATCCTGCTTCACTTTCGCCTCTGTCGGAGGATTTTAGACCAAAAAAAACCTGGTCTGCCTGTCGGAGCTGCCGAGCGCTGCAAATGCGCCTCGCTTTGCCGACTCGCCATCGTAAACATGCCTCGGAGTATACGACGCCCGCGTCCCGCCCCAGAACGCCTACCCCGAGCCCACACCGCGCCCACTGCCCGCCCCTTCATGCGGGGCGCAGCTGAAAGTGGCGACGCTGCACCTAACACCGCATCCCTGCGTCCGACAGGGGGATTCGGGCCGGAAGGCGCAGTATACGCCAAAAAACAGGCGAAAAGCCCGATCATACATGTGGCCCATAGTGTTTATGTATAGTGTAGTCTTTCCTCTGCTGTTTAGCCTCATCACACACCATCTTTCTCTTCTTGTGTGCTATGCTACCACAGCCTCATGTAAGCAGAGATAGCACTGTGTCTAGCTGATGCATTTTTTCCCTTATATATTCACCTAAATAAGCTCAGGGACAATAAGTTTGCAGTTAGGGAGTAGTTTTTGTTTATCTCCCCTCATTTATCTTCCTCATTATACAGGAAGCTCTGGTGGCACATAGGTCCCCATAAATTCAATTGCTGGGTGCCAGATGGTTGTCATTGTATTTGGGGGCCTAATGAAGGTTCCCCGAGTTAATGGAATGCCACAATACAGTACTATAGTAATGTAGAGTATTATACTATCTGTGAAACAAACTGCATAGTCGAGTCTCCTAGTGAGATTAAAAAAATAAATTAATAAATTTAAATATATATTATATATATATATATATGTGTATATAATATAATATATATATATAATATAAAATATATATATTTTATATTAAATATATATAATATATATTTTTTTTTTTTTTTTTTTAATTAACTCCAAAGATTGCCTTATTATATTGTATAGATAAAAAAACAACAATGCCCAAGTGGTATCCCCAAACTATGACATTATGATATTCTTTAATCAGCATGGTAAATGCAAAAAAAAAAAAATCTAAAATGATAGCAGTTTTTTTGTTCTTTACCCCTCATAAAAAACTAAAATATAAAGTGTTTACAAAGTTGGGTGTAACTCAAAATAATACCAATGAAAATTGCAGCTCGTGTTGCAAAAAACATTCCATCGCGCTGTTCCATCAACGGAAAGATAAAAAACTTGTGTCAGAATATGACAAACACGAAAACAATGAATTTTGTTTTTCAGGATTATTTTTTGAGTAAAAGTAATAAAACATAAAAACTAAATAAATTTGTATCACTTAATTATATTGGGCCCACAGGGGCGTCCCCTAGGCTGTTTATTTCGGGGCTCGGGCCCCGAATAAAACCCCCTGTGCCTCGAACCTCTCGGCTCCAGGCCGTGCCATGGGCCTGGAGCACCGACTGGCCCTGCCCCCCTTCAGCTGCATGTGCGTCCACTGGACACACATACAGCCGAGGGCTTCTGCGGAGCAGGGAGCGAGCGCTCCCTGCCCCGCAGACAGTGTCGGACCGTCTCCGGTCCGACCCCAAGGCGGGGCAGCCGGGTCCTCATTGCACTGAGGACCCGCTGCGGCCCCGTGCAGCTCAGCTGGCAGCGGTGCGATGTAATGACCTCATCACGCCGCTGCCTGTACTCGGACGCACAGCGCGTCATAGGCCGTGCGCCCGAGGAGCTGCCGGAGGAGCGCGGGCTGAAGAGGACAGAGCGCGCTCGCCGGGGATGCTAAGGTGAGTATTAATGTTGTTATTTTTATAGCATTTACCTGCCTCGGTACCCCTATATACTGCCTGTGGCCCCCTATACTGCCTGTGGCCCCCTATATACTGCCTGTGGCCCCCTATACTGCCTGTGGCCCCCTATACTGCCTGTGGCCCCCTATACTGCCTGTGGCCCCCTATATACTGCCTGTGGCCCCCTATACCTGCCTGTGGCCCCCTATACTGCCTGTGGCCCCATATACTGCCTGTGGTCCCATATACCTGCCTGTGGCCCCATATACTGCCTGTGGCCCCCTATACTGCCTGTGGCCCCCTATACCTGCCTGTGGCCCCTATACTGCCTGTGGCCCCCTATATACTGCCTCTGGCCCCCTATACTGCCTGGGGCCCCCTATATACTGCGCCTGTGGGCCCCCTATATACTGCCTGTGGCCCCTATATACTGCCTGTGGCCCCAATATACTGCCTGTGGCCCCCATTACTGCCTGTTCCCCCCTATACCTGCCTGTGGCCCCCTAAACCGCCAGTGGCCCCCTATACCTGCCTGTGGCCCCATATACCTGCCTGTGGCCCCCTATCCTGCCTGTGGTCCCATATACTGCCTGTGGCCCCCTATACTGCTGCGCCCCATATACTGCCTGTGACCCATAGACCTGCCTGTGGTCCCATATACTGCCTGTGCCCATATCCCTTTGCCTGTGGCCCAATACGCCTGTGGCCCCCATATACTGCCTGGGCCCCCCAATCCTGCCTGTGGCCCCATATACCTGCCTGTGGCCCCCTATACTGCCTGCATCCCCATATACTGCCTGTGGCCCCCTATACCTGCCTGTGGCCACCTATACTGCCTGTGGGCCCCCTAAAACTGCCTAAGTGACCCTATATTTATATACCTTGCCTAATTGAGGGGACCTATACACCTACCTAACTGAGGGGACTTATATACCTATAATTAAGGAGTTGCTGGAAAAAGTGAGGGTTCTAAGATATTTGTGTCAAATCTGCAGGACAGTATTGGCCGGGGAGCAATCAGCATGAAGGTGAGAACCGGATGGAGAAGAAAAAGGGAAAATGAACGACGCGATCAAAAAGACGTCTCCGGTGAGTTACTAAATGTAACTGCAGGGGAAAACACTTTTATTTCTGCTGAGCATCTACATACAAAATAGTATCTACCACTATATGTCCCCCGTATGGCAGTGGTATAAAGTAATCAGAGCCTGTGTACAGCTGATGGTCACATGTGGGGGTCGCGTTCGTCAGGGTCGGCAAAATTATTTGGTCCTTTGTATAAAATTTTGGGACTTGTTTTTTTAGATTTTTTAGTAACAATCATTCTCTGGTAGATTTGCTCCATGCGTAGGTGGATGTTTTTTGGTGACTGTTTAGGGTATTACACTGTCATACGGAGGGGAGGGTTTTGAAAAAGTAAATTTGTCATTGGGGGATTTTCATTGTGCTGTGACTGCTGAGGCAGGTATATAGATATAGGGTCACTCTATGGGGAAATAGGGCTGAAATTAGTGACAGGAGCAGAAGGTTTTTCTCTGAAAAAACACATCATGCCGCAGTTCACAATGGCGTGAAAAATGTCGTGTGAACCCAGCCCTATTTGGGGCAAAACTTATCACAATGGGCCCGAGCCCCGGATGTTTTAGGACCCTAGCAACGCCCCTGTTGACCCATAAAATAATGCTAAACATGTCATTGATACTGCTCAGTGAACGCTGTACAAACTAAACACAAAAAATCTAACTCAAAAGTTATAATTCCCAACCTCCGAAAGAAAAATAAGAAAAGCTTTTCAGTACAAAAGGGAAGAACTCATCCCTCAAAAACCAAAAAAGTCCTCAAACTATAACATTGACAAAAAATAAAAAATTGTTGCTTGAGGAATGAGTGATGAAAAAACTGTGCTTTAAGGGTAACATGTATGATTTATGGCACTTTGACGCCAATTTTTCTGCGCATAAGAATAGTATAGAAGGCGCCTGATTTATGAACCCAGTCTACTGCCAGTCATAAATCAAGCGCATTATAGCGCTAAGACGACACTTCTGGCTCAGGTAAACCACTTTGACAATGCTCCACTTGTTCCAGCATCAATACAAAGTGCCGTAGGCGCTCTGTAATACGCCTGATATTGGTGTGCGGGTGATTTAAAAATATAGCAAATGGAGCTGCGCTAAATGTCAGGCTGAGAAGACGCCAGACTTCTGCCGAAGACCCGTTCATACATGTCGCACTAAGGGTATGTTCACACAGTGTTTTTGGATACGATTTGGGATCCGTGTTGGATCTAAAAATCACTTCCAAAAACGTAGCGTCGATCGGAGCCAACATGCATCCATGCACGTTTGGATCCATGTTGGATGCAGTAGGATTGCACCCTATACTTTATTATAGGGCTCCTGCTCCATCTTTAGGACCAAGAATTGACACATCAATTCCTGGAACGGATCCGAAAGACGCAATGAGACACGCATCAGATCACTCGTGTGAACGCCGATACGTGTTTTACATTGCGAGCAGTGTAAATCACACTTCTCATTGTTAGATGTGTGTTTGGTCCGTCTGGACCCAATGACGCCATGTGAACATACACTAAATGTCCCAAGTAACTGCATCCTTATGGGTTAAGTACTAAGGACGAGATTTGAAGATCAAATGTGCTGCACTTTTCTGCATACAAATGCAACAGCACTATTCATGCGATGAAATGTACGTTCCTGTTCTTGCAGCTTCACAATTCAAGGAAACAATGATTCCTAGCAAAGATTTGTATCCTAATAGAAATGAAAACATTTTGTTTCAAGCACAGATAATGAGCGCTTAGTCAAGGATTCTGAAGACACTATTCAACCCAAGAAAACAAGAGACACTTTATCACCACCCAGAGCTCCATGTGTGTAATATGCAGCTGCCTGATATAAAAATAGCACGATAACGTACTGGGTTATTGCAACATAAAACAAAATAATGTAAAATCTTTTTTTTTGCTTTTGAAAATATGCAGTAAAAGAGAACCTGTTGCCTGTTCCCACTTACATACATTCAATAAGAAACCTGTATATATCTAAATCTACAATACTGTACAATATACATTTTCTTACCCCCTTCAGAAACCGTTTGAGCAGCCTTTGGGATCAACCTGGATTTCAGCATTGACCACTAATAAAATGCGGTATAATTGTTATCTAAGTCACAATTATAGACAAACATGATCTAACTAAACAAATAACACAAAGTCACACTGATAGATGTCGGTTTACTGACTTTTCTCGTGGAGATGAAGCCAGTAGAAAGTTTTTAAAATAACGTTTACCGGAAAAAAAATTTAAAGTTGCTTCCTCCATAAGTAAGGGCTCGTTGACACAACGTTTTTCAGATCCATTTTTTGATCCGTTTTTTGGACCCAAAACGGATCCCAAAAAACGTATCTAACAATGTGGAATGTGATTTACATTGGTTTTAATGTAAAACACGTATCTCTGTTCAGACGAGTGATCACTGCTGCGTGTTTACTTGCATCTTTTTAATGCGTTTTTTGGATCTGTTTTAAGAATTGACATGTCATTTCTACTTGCGTTTTACGCAAGTGAAATCCCCATAAGAAAAAAATGGAGTGCGCTTTTGGAGTCCCAAAAGCGCATCCAAAAATGCAACATACATTTGGGTATGTTTTGGATACCAAATGCACTAAATCGGCTGCCAGAGGTCTCATTTGATGTCTAAGAACTGTTTGAACTTTAGTAACCTTATGATCTACATAATGTAATGTAAGAGGAAATCCAATATAGGGCGCTTCCATTATTTTACATGTGTTAAATCTTATAAATCACTTTTTAAAAAGTATGTTTTGAATTATACAAAAGCAGTTTTTAGTATAGAATGTGTGTTTATAGAAATAATAGAAATTTTTAATAATTAATTTATAAATGTTTTAGATAAATAGTTTATCATAGAATGTCGAGTGGTTTCAGTAATATACTGAAACCACTCAACATTCTATGATAAACTATTTATCATTTATAAATGATCAATTATAAATTAATTATTAAAAACTTCTATAATTTCTATAAACACCCATTCTATACTAAAAAACTGTTTTTGTATAATTCAAAACATATTTAAAAAAAAGTGATTTATAAGATTAAACACATGTAAAATGATAGTGAGCGCCAAACTCTTTTTGGATTTTCTCTGAAACACAATGTAAACTGCTATGAGCACCCTCTATTGGATTTTCTCTACAACACATGTAAACTGCTGTGAGCACCCTCTATTGGATTTTCTCTGAAACACATGTAAACTGCTGTGAGCGCCTTCTATTGGATTTCTCTGAAACATATGTAAACTGCTGTGAGTGCCCTCTATTGGATTTCCTCTTACATTACAACTAAACCACTTTCCACTCTAAGTGAAAATGTAGGTCATTAAGTTACTAAAGTTCAAACAGTTCTTCTACATCAAATGAGACCTCTAGGGGCCGATTTAGTGTATTACATTAAAGATTCTACCTTTTCAATCTCCAACCTCTGTGGATGTTATCATTTGTGATTAGTCTCAAGTTCTTTGCCTGCATTTTATCTAGTGTATACTGTGTATATATATATTGAAAAACGGATAAAAAAAACGCATTCAAAATGCATCCAAAAAAGCATCAGCTTTTGTGTTTTTGGATGCAGTTTGGATGTAGTTTCTCTTCTGGTAAAAAACGGATCCAAAACTTCATGTGAACATATCCTAAGGAGACTTTTTTCAACCTTGAGAACTATTTTGCTCTCTTTTGCCAAGCATTGAACTAAAGATTGTCTTTCACTTGGATCTTCAAAGGGAGAATTAATAACTTTAAAAAAAAACAAAAAAAAAACAACTGCCCACACTGTGCCCTTAAGGAGTATCTATGACAGTATAGGAGTACAACCGCTGCTTTCTAGATTTACATATAGCTGCCATACTACTCTGGTTTATGCCCTCTTAAGAACTAGTTGTGACCACCCCACTGACAGCCTATATGTTTACCGTTTAGACTATCAATGGTCACCACTGCTCAGTTCTCAACAGTTTTGAACTTGATTGCTCTCCTCAGTAAGAACTGAACAGTGAGAATCGCCCCATTAACATATCAAGTACTAAGACTAACAGAACTGATTACTTGACAATGGCGGATGAGCTAAAAGATAAGAAAAAGGAGGGATCAGTAGAGCAGCAATTACATATGGGTCCTGACATCCGCAGTTTTGCAGTTTTTGAAGTATGGTACAGTAATAAGAACAATAAAATATAAAATTAAAAATCACACAATTTTTAATAAAAAAAAGTCAAGTATAGGCAGTCCCCGACTTACATCGTTCCGACTTACATACGTCCCCTAGTTACAAACGGAGACTTATGGGGCGTGGCTGACATTCAACACTGAGTCACGCCCGATATTAAGTTCCAGCATGCCACAGCTGCACATGAGATACAGAACATTAGGTGAAATCTTCTAAAAAAGGGCACAGACAGCAAAACAAATGTAAAAACTGTTCCCTGCACTATCCAATACTAAAAAAAATGTTTTTGCTGGAATTACATTTTATAAATATACCTGTTCCGACTTACATACAAATTCAACTTAACAAACCTACAGTCCCCCATCCCGTTTGTAACCCGGGGACGGCCTGTACTGTGTCCTCTAAATAGTAGATGTACTGTAAAACAAAAAAGAAGAACAAACGGGCGCTCCTAGTGTAGATCGTCTGGAATAAAAGTTTATCCGTTGGTCAGTTTCCCACTAACCTGATTATATTGTGCAATGTTGGAGGCGCAACTCTCCCAAAGCATATAGATAGGTCAGTCACAGCTTCCTTGGCTCCAAGCGTTGCCGAGTGGTAGGAAGATATCAGTAATATATTAAAAATCACAACTAAAATATAGTGTAATAAAGGGAAAAGGAGGGAAATATGGCGCTAGACTGTTAAGGTATAAGATACAATTTATAAATACATTAAAACAGGACTACGCGTTTCTCACTTGAAAGCGTTTCATCTGGTCCAAACAGATTTTAAACATATTACTAAATAGTAGATGGATACAGTTCAATCCAGGAAAGGCTGACTGGCATTTCATCTCTCCTTGGTTCCCACCTGCATCTCACCTCTGGGTTTAAGTCATGCAACAGGTATAGTTACCCTCTTAAGTCTAACACCTGAAAGTAGTTAATGACCTGAACATTGTTTTAGTTTTTGCCTCCTTGCGTTTCAACAGTTGTAAACTTATTTTTTCAATGACGCAGTTGTATGAGGCCTCATTTTATTTGAGATGAGTTGTACATTATGGGGGAATAGTTTAAGTTCACTTATAAACAATTATTTTACTTTTTTTTTTTACACCATTCACATTTCACACTTGTTAGATTAATTCTACAGGTTATTACGGTTGTATGGATAATATGTGTAGGGTTTTTTGTGTGTGTAATGTATGCACAATTATTTTTTATTAAATATTTATTTTTATTTTATTATTTATTTATTTATTTTTTACACTTTTATGTTTTTTTTTTTTTTTTAAACCCCATGAATGGAGAACTGTTACTTTCTTTTTTTACACTCAGTAATATATTAGCATATTCATATATGCTAATACATTGTAATATGTGTCAGTCTGACAGAGGCAGTGATCAGGGCAGCACACAGTCTTCCCTGATCGCTGGCTTTTTACCCAGACAGCCGTTCCCCGGGCTCTGTCGGGTCACCGGGTGTCCCGATCACCCGACAGAGCAGGGAAACCCTTTGATTGTGCTGCGGTGATGAACTGCAGCAATCAAAGCAGGAGCTGTGCTGGGATTAGCGCTGTGTAGTAAAGCCCCAATCCTGGCGCTGCTGCGGCGCCCAAATCCGCAAACTCCGATGTCTGCAGCGACGCCAAAAGACATTGCTGCAGACGAACAACCTGCACCAGCCGACGTCAAAAGACGGTGGGCAGTCGTTAAGGAGTTAATGAAGGAAGACCTGGCAGGTATAATTTTACCGAGTAATCTAATGTACAGTAAGTGCATCTGGGGCCTCTAATGATAGATTTACAAATATGTGGGCATTTCATCTATACAACAGACGAATTATTTCTGCTGCTTTCCAGTATTCAACAACATTTAAACTAAATGATTGAATATTACACCAGAGCACGCCTATATCCACATGGGATACCTATAATTCAGAAAGTAATGGCATCACAGGCAGTAATTTATACCGGAGCAGTAATACAACACTGCTATGATCTGATCATTCACATCCACATAACCTGCATTTTCCAACATCAGTAATCATAATAATCATGAATACTATATAAAAGTGAGTAAGTATTCATTATCGCTCAAGGATCATTTTTTTCACACAACAGTATAACAATCCTCTGCCTTTCTGCAAAAATGCATTTCTAGATCAGTATTTCCAATTTCAAAGTCTTGTAAATTGATGGGAATTGTATTATATTAAGAATTAATGAACCGTTAAAAATGTCCAACCCACACACTAAAAAGATATTAAAGAAGCAGGACAGTAACACAAAATACATTGCTTGTATAGCAAAAATTCATAGTATTAAAATAACTGAACTCAAATATATTAATAGAAATTATCATCAGTATTATTATCTTTTTTAAAGTCCTTCCATTTCATTCCTTCTCCATGAGCAAAAGTAGGAGGGGGGGGGGGGGGCCATCATTAAAAGTAAAACTAGGGGCCAGAGGTACCAATAACAAAATATAATTTTATAAACCATTAAGACAAGGTGAGCTGTGAAAAGGCGAATAAATCCTCACACACTGACAAGGTGCCTCTCCTCAATGAGATACATTACCACTTCTAAGCCACATTCGCCTCTCACCAGTTCTGTACTGCACTGACGAGGGGCAAATACCCCGAAACCGCTGTCTGTAGATGAACTTATCTGGCATGACTTCAATCCTTTTTACATTGCAAGGCTCTTGTGAGTTACATGTGAATTGAGGATTACTACATCTAATAGATGGTGCAAGTGAGCTCTTCAGCCTTCCCAAAAGCCTTTGTTCTAATAGCATAGCAGTAAGAAAAGGTTCACATTTGAGTTTCTGTTAAAAGCCTCTGTCATAGATTTTGTAACTAATGTTGGACAAAATAGTGTAGCATGCAGCGCTATTTTGTCCAGAAAAATACCAGACACTATGATGGAAACCCAGTTGGCCTCATTAAAGTCAATTTGGTCAATCATGAACTTGGTCAGACTACCATCATACACTCACCGGCCACTTTATTAGGTACACCTGTCCAACTGCTCGTTAACACTTAATTTCTAATCAGCCAATCACATGGCGGCACTCAGTGCATTTAGGCATGTAGACATGGTCAAGACAATCTCCTGCAGTTCAAACGAGCATCAGTATGGGGAAGAAAGGTGATTTGAGTGCCTTTGAACGTGGGCATGGTTGTTGGTGC
The DNA here is from genome assembly GCA_025379985.1 of Phyllomedusa bahiana. Lineage (NCBI taxonomy): Eukaryota > Metazoa > Chordata > Amphibia > Anura > Hylidae > Phyllomedusa > Phyllomedusa bahiana. The sequence continues at coordinate 27,103 of JAODAL010036753.1, read as the reverse complement.
CAGAAGGGCTGGTCTGAGTATTTCAGAAACTGCTGATCTCCTCGGATTTTCACGCACAACCATCTCTAGGGTTTACAGAGAATGGTCCGAAAAAGAAAAAACATCCAGTGAGCGGCAGTCCTGTGGGCGGAAATGCCTTGTTGATGCCAGAGGTCAAAGGAGAATGGGCAGATGGTTCGAGACTGATAGAAAGGCAACAGTGACTCAATAGCCACCCGTTACAACCAAGGTAGGCAGAAGGGCATCTCTGAACGCACAGTACGGCGAACTTTGAGGCAGATGGGCTACAGCAGCAGAAGACCACACCGGGTGCCACTCCTTTCAGCTAAGAACAGGAAACTGAGGCTCCAATTTTGCCCAAGCTCATCGAAATTGGACAGTAGAAGATTGGAAAAACGTTGCCTGGTCTGATGAGTCTCGATTTCTGCTGCGACATTCGGATGGTAGGGTCAGAATTTGGCGTCAACAACATGAAAGCATGGATCCATCCTGCCTTGTATCAACGGTTCAGGCTGGTGGTGGTGGTGTCATGGTGTGGGGATATTTTCTTGGCACTCTTGGGCCCCTTGGTACCAATTGAGCATCGTTGCAACACCTTGTGGAATCTATGCCACGAAGAATTGAGGCAGTTCTGAAGGCAAAAGGGGGTCCAACCCGTTACTAGCATGGTGTACCTAATAAAGTGGCCGGTGAGTGTATAATTCTTGCCTGATCCCACCAAAATTGTTGTCTATGGGCAACATTTACATGATGTTATGTATATGGCTAGTTTAACAAAGCTAGTTGCATTTATCCAAAAATCGCCACATTTAAACCCAGTTTTAAAGTGAATCGTACCATTGTACATTTTCTTAACATATCTCAATAGTGACCAGGACTCCAGGCTCCATATCTACTAAGATTATGTTGAAACAATGGAATTTTACGCTTAATTTGGGGCACATTTTACCCCAAAAAATAAATGATGATCTATGCAGCTTTCATTGATACCAATGTAAAGCACCCGCCTTCATTCACACAATGCATATTTTACAAGCGTATTTGAGACATAAATTTAGGGACGATTTCACTCATTTAAATTTAAGTGTCTTGTTAATTCCTGATGTGGTTATGCAAGTGAAATCCCATAGAAACAATGGTGGAGCGTAGTTTCAGCATGTAAACCCCACATAATACGTTCCACACTTTTTCAAAAAATACACTTCAAACTACAACTCTACTCAGGTGTATTTTTAAGCTCGTTTTGAAGTGTTAACTTACAATTCAAAATTATATTGTGTGAACATACCCTTATACAGAGCCATAACTTCCCTGCTAGAGTTAATAGATAAAATTCTTTCTGTTTGCGGCCACCACTAGATGGCGTTTAGGAGCTTTGTTTATACAGTATATTGTACTCATAAGGCAAAATAGAAAAGCATAGTACAGGGTTAGTGTATTAAAGTTCTATTGTTCTAAAGGCTAAAATCTTGTCTATGTTATACATTGTATGAAAACTAAAACTTTCTTTGTTGCCCATAACAACCAATGAGAGCTCCCCTTTAATTTCATATAGTGGTCTGAAAGAAAAGGGGAGCTCTGATTGGTTGCTATTGGCAAAAAAAAGCTGTAATTACTGTAACGACATAATAAGAAAATCAGGGGCGGAACTAGAATTCACAGGGTCCCATAGCATAATGAGATGGGGTCCCACCGGCTAATGACAAACTAAATAAGCAGCATAAGTAGCAATAATTAAAGGTATAAACAATACCGCCATTTATCAGGGAACCCATGTAGCAGTGATGGAGAAAAGAAAGCCACCAACTACCTTTTTTCCCTACAAAGAGGAACAATGTTCATGTACCAGAGCTGGCCCCATCAACCTCTGGGCCCCATAGCAGTTGCTTTGGCTGCTATGGCTATAGCAAAAGGAAATCTAGACATTCTCTTGGACCTAAAAACAATCTGGGTTTATTCTTATTATTGAATGTCAGATCACATCTATTAAAAATGCAATTTATAGATTCACATTAGTGATATGTTGAGGCTTAAGCAAATTGATCCATAAAAACACCGACAGACAATCTAAGAGTTTATGCATGAATACAGCAACGTGTTTCGATAAGTTGTATAAATACACAAAATATTCATTTCACTCACAATGTCCTCATGATTTTTAATTTCCTCAGATTTTTATAAACCTCTGGAGTGATCGCATTTTTGCATGGCTTCTTTTACCGGTCTGTACTACAGGCAGAAATAAAATGATAAAGTGCCAGAAGACGCATCAAGCTGGTGGTTTTATCACACATTTTCACAAATCATAAAATGCAAACTATAGAAGACTAGTTTTATGAGTGTATACAGATATACGTGTCTCATTTTTGGCCTCAAATTAATTTAAGCATTGGAATAGAAACAAAGAAAATGTATGTCTTATTATCAAGGAGGAATCAAACTCGATATGTTGAAGGTGAGTGTAAAGAAGGATAATTATGAACTCTGGTGCCCATAGCTACTGTTTGGTGTTTCAGTTGTCTAAAATAGGATTTTTGCTAGTTGTTACTACCTATTTGTGCTCCAATAAGGCTATAAAAAGGTATTTGATGCTGCTAACATAGTGCCGACATATTCTGCAGAGGTGTACAGAGATTGCCATCACTCACATCACCTTATCCCCTATGAGACTCATTTTATTGGGAGCCAGAAAACAAAATACCCTACTGCTTTGAACTGTTTTCGCTTGATCTATGCTTTTTTCCCCGGTCTGCTGACATGGAACATCACCACTGCAGCCGTTTTTCCTGACACTGTGATGACCCTGAGGTGGCAGTGAGAGGATGGTGGTATTAGTGGAGACCCTGGAGCACTACAGTGAAGAAGGGGTCTGCTGGTATAGGAGTAGCTGGTGTTCCTCCGGGACACACTCTGTGAATGATCCTCTCTATCCAGTTGGTGGTTGAGGTGTCCTTGGTGTTGACAGTAGAATAACAGACCAGAGGCAAAGTGATTGCAGTGCAAAACTAGTTCCACAGTCCACATGGGAAGCCTGTAGCAGGGAAGGCACCAAATCTAAAATCCAGACTGGTTTACATTCTCCACAGGAGCTTACTTGCTCGCCCCAAGCGATCTGAAAACTTCTCTAAGGCTAATGGGTTGAGCTAAGTCGGAGGCTGCTAGACATCAACTGTCTATAGGCTCTATCTTCACTTAATTCATCCTCATTTACTTCCACTATACAGGGCTACACTCCAGGTGCTGCCAGGTCTTCCCCCTTCCTAACCATCTTTGGCCTACTTGTTCTGCGTAAATTTGGGGTGAAGAGAGGAATAGACCAGGTCTCTGGACCCAATATAAGTCCAGGACTATTCATATTTGGATAAAGAAACTTCACTGAACAACTGATTAACCGTTAATGCCCTCCTCCCACTGGGTACCTATGTTTATATCCTCTGGCCACACCATAGTTACCTAGGTAACCACCACTCTGATTCAGGCCTATACAGCACCCGAGGTCAAGGATCAGCATTATAACATTTTTATACACATCATCCTGACACATTAGTTATACTGCACATAACAAATAATGGCTTCCATAGTAACTATTCTCAGAGGCCCAAATACATTTAGGAGTGGACACTGCTGTACACTTCAACACCATCGTTTGGAGTGTTCATTTCTGAGTGGTGAGGAAGACGCTAATCAGCCAATGGCTGCACTGCGACGTTCTGACCACCAGAGTGTGAACGAAGCAGAAGACCTGGCGAGAGCACTGGCAGAGGTAGTACTGAAATGGGCAGGAAAGGATCACTTTTTTAATTTTCCAACAGCAGCAGCAATTTATAATGGAATTTTGATCCAGACAACAAACCCATTAACTTGTTCTCACTTCTCCCGCTGCTGCTTTTCCTGCATCACTATAGCTCTGGTCTCCTCTACAAGTTGCTCAGCAATAATGTCCCATTCACTGTAATAATATAGTCCAGTACAGTCAAATTGACTAGTAAAAACAGACAAAAAAAGTGTAAATAAAAGTAAAAAACAACACACAAAAAGTAAAACACACACCACCCTTTACCCCCTGTTAAGTTATGTCATTTATACAGCACGGCGAACACTGTAAAAATGAAACCCAAAAAGCAAACAATGGCGAATTGTTGTTTTTTTCTATCCATTTTCTTGGCCCAATGCCAAGAAAACTAACTATAAAACATCTATGGGCCCAAAATGTACAATATACCCCTAGATTAATTTCTTGAGGGGTGTTGATTCCAAAATGGCTTCTGGAAGGTTTAATCTGTTCTGATATTTTGGGGCTTTGCAAATGCGACACGGCACCCACCAAAATCTGCAAAATGAGAGTAGATAACCGGCGTCCTAAAGTTCGCCCTATAAGCGGGCATGCACAGTGGGGACCAAGCAGTCTGTACCGAATATAAAACGTATTTTTATTTAATAAAAACATTTAAAAAAAAAAAACTAACAAGTAGTAGTTACGGTACAAGTTCAACTTGTAGCGTAACTACTACTTGTAACTTCGGTACAGACTGCTTGGTCCCCATTGTGCATGCCCGCTTACAGGGCGAACTCTAGGACGCTGGTTACCTACTCTCATTTTGCCGTTGTTGCAGCCGCAGGAGTATCCGACTTACCGTGAGTCCGTCTCATTTATTGCTACAAAGCGAGGAAACAGGCAATCACAAGCTGGACTGCTTACTATTACCACCAAAATCTGCGTCCCAAAAGCCAAATAGCGCTCCCTCCCTTGCGCCAAAACAGCAGTTTACATCCACATATAGGGTATTGCCGAACTTGGAAGAAATTGCGTAAAAACAATTTTAGGATGCTTTTTTTCCAGGATTAAAACTGTATAATATTGAAAACAAAAATGAATTTTAACGCTGAAAAAACCTTTGTTGTTAATATACTCACTGCACACCTGGATATCCTCTTGAGGAGTGTAGTTTCTAAAATTAGGTCTTTTGTGTGGTGTTTTTTAAGTATTAGCACTTAGGTTGTCTGCAAACCTGAAATGGTGACTAAAAAAGGCCTTTAAGTTCTCCTCCTACTCTGAGGCTTGTGATTGAGTCAAAAAGCACATAATGGCCTATATAGCGGATATTGATAAAACCGTCAAAATTGAGGGAATTAACATTGAGTTACATTTCCGTGGTTACATCTAGTATGTTCCAGAGAATAATGGATTAAAATTGAAAATCTGCAAATAAAAAAGGAAAATTTCACCTCCACTTTTATTTCCATGAAATACTTAGAGGGTTAATCAACTTCCTAAATATGGTCTTAAATACTTTAAGGGGTGAAGTTTCTTTGACTAATTCTCGGGGTACTTAACATACAGGCCAATCAAAGCCACATCAGGACTGGATTGGTCCCTAAAACAACTGTGTTGCTAAAAAATAAAGGCATTTAAAAAATGATGTTAATGTAATTTTAGTTGGGTCAGACCACAGGACATGTCTCCAAAAATGTAGGTCTTTGTTCCTGTGTGCATTTGCAAACATTAATCTGACTTTTATATGTTTCTTTTGGAGTAATGGCTTCTTCCTGGCAGAGTGGCCTTTCAGCCCATGTTGATACAGTACTCGTTTCACTGTTGATAATGACACAATCTTACCAGCTTCCCCCAACATCTTCACAAGGTCTTTTGCTTTTGTTCCTGGGTCGATATGTATGTACATGTTAGACCAAAGCACATTCATCTCTGAGAAACAGAACCCATATCCTTTCTGAGCGGATGGATGTATGGAAATTGGGATCTTGTTTGTACTTGCATATATTTGTTTGTACAGATGAATGAGCCACCTTCAAGTATCTGGAAATTGCACCCAAGGATGATCCAGACTTTTGCAAGTCCACAATTCTCTTCTGGATATCTTGGCTGATTTCTTTAGACTTTCCCATGAAGTTACACACAGAAGCAGTATTTTTTTGGTGTGCATAAAAAAAAAAAATCCATCCAAAGGTGTGTCTCTAATTAACTCATATTTTGACAATAAACCAGAAATCAGAAGCTTCCAAAGACATAACATCATCATATGGGCTGTCCCAAATTGTTTAAAGGCAACGTAATCCTAGTATAGGTAAACTTTTAACTTTGCAGAAAGTAATAAAAATGCCTTTTAAAAATTAAATTAAATTATCTCTTTCATTATTCTGGCATGTGGCAAATATAAATAATTTTGGTTCCTGATTTCATGTCAGATAGTGAGAAAAACATGCATATGTCTCTTTTATGTAGTGTATGTAAACTTCTGGTTTCAACTGTATAGGCCTGCTATATTGACTTAGCGGATTTTGGAGGGAGTGTGAGAAAAAGCTCCCCAATCTATATTCATTTTCTGACTCTGTCATACAGTAGAAGTCAAAACTGGCTGCGATGGTAAGGGGTTAACTGGGTATTCCCATCTCAGGTATTTATGACATACACTACTCCCAATATGTTAGGGATATTTGGCTTTCAGGTGAAATTTATGGGAAATGTTAACATTTCACGCTAAAGTGATATTTTATCCTACTCAGATGATCCCACAGGTTTTATAGGGGGTTCAGGTCTGGAGAAAGTGCAAGCCACTCCATTTGTGGTACCCCAGTCTCCAAGCCATTCGCTAATGATGTGACCTAACTGACCTGGTGCATTGTTGTCCATAAAAATGAAATTAGCTCTGTGCTGTTCATGCAGAGGTGCAATGACTTGATTCTATTAAAGTAATTATGACTTGTCACTGTACTAGTCACAAAGTGTAGGACAGTTCTATATTGACTAGACACACCAGCCCACATTGTAACACCACCACCACCACCATTAAAGGCTTGTCTGGTGACAACAGTGGCTGATGCATAGCGCTCTCCTTGACGTCTCCAACATCATTGGTGGCCATCATTTCTGCTCATAGTGAATTGACTCAGGACCACTGGTTCCTTGTTCAGCATAAATGCTCCCTGACCCATGCAAGACGATGATGCCTGTGCCTGGTGGTATGGTCAGATACCTTTGCTGGTCATCTAGCATGCAGATCACACTGATGTAAATGGTTATGGATGGACTGATGTGACACTTGGTTTCTCTCACCTCCCTTAAATGTGTGTGAAGTTGTGTGGCATTCATCATCCGTTCCGCTCGGCCTTGCTTACAATGAAATCATCAGTGTGAGAAGTAGTCAAAGGAAGTCTACTTCTTTGCCATTCTTTGACTCTTTCAGTCTCTCTGTATCTCTGTTGTAACTTGCTGATGATATTCTGTGACACTCTAAGCTCAGTGGCCACTTAAGTCTGAGAGCATCCTGCTTGAAGCCTCGCAATGGTGTCGTACTGTTGATCAATTGTAAAGTGTTTATCCTGAAACTTCAACCAAAAGCCAATGTCCCTAAATTTTTGTGATTAGTGTATCTATATGATATGCCAAATATGTCAGATAGGTGTGTAGGAGAATAAGAATGCCCCTTTAAGTGGGGTTTTACCTTCAAATGCAGGATATGGCTTAAATGTTTGATAGTCTAAAGAGTGTATGTGGGGCACTCAATCAGGAAAGTCAATTTACGGGTGGTAGTTGAAGGCTATAATAGTCCAATACAGAGCCAATACGAATCAACAGTAATCTAATTCTTGATGCAAATAAAGATTCTTTTATTTTGACATGAGAAAGAGATCCTGTCAGGAACAATATTTAAAGTAACATTCAAATCTGTATGTGACCTTTAGGTCGTATTGACCTTAATCATACAAGTCACTGTAAAAAAAAATAAATGCAATATAACTAAACTAATACACAAAACCTTCTATAAAGTCTAATACATAATAACCTGCAATCATAAATGACATGGGGTCATAGATATGACATAATTATCTCATAGAACAAGATGTACACAAGTGCAATTCCATAAGTACAACATCCTAGTTATAGGTATATAAAGAGGTCATCAATGGTTAAAGGGGTGTTCTAGTACATGAAAATGTTCATTTATCTGTTGGGGCATGATGAAAAATAGAAGAATCCTACTTACCTCCTGGATGCTTTTGTTCCGTTGCGGCGGCCATCCCGGCATGTGACTGCTGTAGGGTGGTATTGGCTGCATCTGTCACGTGAAGGATGCAACAGTCAGGATCGTCGGGACGGGCACTGCGAGGAAACAGCAGCATCCAGAAGGTAAGTAGGTATATTTTCTATTGTTTTTCATCATGCCCCGACAGATGAATTGAACTGCCAGAACATTCCTTTACTAATGACTATTATGGCCAAAGAAGAAATATACATATATATTGTTTATTTACACTAGCCATAGGAAGATTTAACCAGATATGGAAATATATCAATAAATAGAGGCATACAAGGAGACGCATGACCCAAGCCTATCCAGAAAATGAAAAAAGGAATAACTGTATTCAGAACTTACATTGAAATGAATAAAGAGTGCCACCTCTCTCTTCTACATGGAGAAGTTTGAGGGCCTGTTCTCAAGACAAATACTGGTCCCAGAGGTGGGACTCACATCTATTACATTTATGGCATAACTTGTGGATTTGTACCAATATGAAGTATAATGACTCTCCAGTAATTACCATATAAAGATTTTTATTCCAAAAAATACATTATAAATACAAAAAATTCAGCTATCAGAACCGAAACAACCCTAAAAACATTTAAAAACACAAAATACCCCCCAATACAAATATTGGTGACACAACCCACACCCAAAGTAAACAAACAGTAAAAAGGAAAGATGCATAATAAAAATACACATAACAGATGAGAAAGATCTGGGCGTTCTTGTAGATCATAGACTACAGAACAGCATGCAGTGTCAATCAGCTGCCTCTAAGGCAAGTAAGATATTGGCGTGTATTAAAAGAGGCATGGACTCGCGGGACAATGATGTAATTCTACCACTGTACAATGCATTGGTGCGTCCTCACTTAGAATATGCTGTTCAGTTCTGGGTTCCAGTTTATAGAAGAGATGTAATGGAGCTAGAGCGAGTACAAAGACAAGCAACCAAACTTATAAAGGGAATGGAGCATCTTAGTTATGAGGAGAGGTTAGTAGAATTGAACTTATTTAGTCTTGAGAAAAGACGGCTTTGGGGGACATGATTAATTTCTATAAATATATAAATGGTCCCTACAAAAAGTATGGGGAAAAATCATTTCAAGTGAAGTCCCCTCAAAAGACAAGGCGACATTCCCTTCGACTAGAGAAAAAAGGATTCAATCTCCAGAGGAGAAGAGCGTTCTTCACTGTAAGAACTCCTGAATCTGTGGAATAGCCGCCTGAGGAGCTGGTCACGGCAGGAACTGTAGAGAGTTTCAAGAAAGGCTTAGATACCTACCTGGAACTAAAGAATATTAATGCATACATAGCTATGTAAAATTCTGGATCTGGCTGGTGGAGAATCTGGGGTCAGAGATACGGTCTCCACTGGAGCAGATTGGTTCTTGCCTTGTGGGTGTCAGGGCATTCACCAGTGGTGAGACTGGGCTTAAGGTCCTTGTCTCTCTCCTATCACCCACATTTTCCCCACCCTTGGTTGAACTTGATGGACACGTGTCTTCTTTTCAACCGTACTAACTATGTAACTATATGTAGCTCAAGTGATCAAAAATACTAAAATGCCCCAAACCCGAAAAAATTTATGATAAAAATACAAAAACGTATATTTAAATTCATTACAAAGTGGTGGATATGTCACCAAGGAGGGTATTAGTTTTTGTATTTTTATCATAAATTTTTTTGGTTTGGTGCATTTTTGTATTTTTGATCACTTGATCTGTTATGTGTATATTTATAATGCATCTTTCCAATTTACTGTTTGTTAACTTTGGGTGAGGGATGTGTCACCAATATTTGTATTGGGGGGTATTTTGTGTTTTTAAATGTTTTTAAGGTTGTTTCGGTTGTGATAGCTGAATTTTTTGTATTTATAATGTATTTTTTGGAATAAAAATCTTTATATGGTAATTATTGGAGAGTCATTATACTTCATATTGGTACATGTCATTTATGTTATGGTGACTTATACTCATGTTTAGACCAGTTTTTGAATTGGTATTGTAACTTGTGGATTTGTCATGAATAACTAAGATGGGAATACCCTTTAAACTTAGCCATGAACAAAATAATGGCTATCAATGCAGTTTTCTCTTGTTTAACTTGTTTTATCTAAAGCTATTAAGCTCTTAACCACAAACCATGACAAAAACAGAAGTATTATTTAATTTCTGTGTCTTCTCCAAACTGTGTGATATCATCTTAACTCCATGTTGAGAGCCATCTGATACAATCTAGTATAGATTTTTAGCCCGCCTTGAGTAGTTCGATAAATGTTAATTGAATGAATGTTAATGTCCAGACCAAGAAGCTTAAATGAGGATCTAAGAAAATGATGGGACTATGTTGATGGTCTTGTTCTTGGAAAAGCATCAAAATCATTATATGGTGACAATGATAAATCAATTCTTTATCTGCATTTGCAAGCTGTCTAGTACGAAAAAGAAGCCAAAAACTGCTTTGAACAGATTTCATTTTTTTACTAAACACTTCTACAAAGATTAAAGAACTTGCTGGTGCCTAGGTCTCAGAAAATCGATTAAAAAAATTGTGGACAGAGCTTATCTGTTAAAGATATCGCAGAAAACAAAGTCGTTGGAGAAAATTGAAAAAATTGTGCGAAATCAACAAATAGCTGATATCTAAGGACAGAGATAGAATCTTAATTAAATGCAAGTTGTCTTTATAGTAAATCAAGTCAAGTGCATGAAGTAGTAAGAGTTGGTAAGTTCAAACAATTTTACTTTAGATTTACTATATCAATAAGTAAAAGTCCAGCTAATTATTAATAGAAGTTCTGGCACGATGCGAGCACTGATGATGACAAAAATTAGTCTCTGTTTGGGACTATTTGGGTACTATATGGTTCAGAATGGCTATAGGCTTTACGTAGACAAAATATAGCACTTTCTAACCACTCTATGGTATGATACTGTATTGCCATGAATTGACTATGTGAGCACACCATGGCAAAATGGAAAACCTTGCAACATGATGTATAAAATGGACCCATAAGACTAAGGGTGAGTTCACAATAAGTTAATGACTACATTTGTGGTATCTGTCGAGGCAGAATGGAAACAAAGTATTCTGGTGCCCTAGGCAAGTAAGGAACAAAGTGCAACAGCAATGGAAAATTCAGCCCCATTCATGCCTCCTTGTGACCCTTCAGGCCTGGGATGAAGTGGTGCACTAGGCAGTTACCTACCTTCGCCTACCCATCGTCCTGACCCTGCGTTGGTGTATTGTGAAAAGAGATACCTTGGTGGATACTGCGACGCAGCCATTGTATTGAAAATAATAGAGCAGACGTGCGTGGGCAACGTTTACTCTTTTTCCTGGCCACATATGTATTTTCTGCGGAACTCAATAGCATGGTAGACTATGCTATTGAGTTCCTCAAGATAAGCATATGCTCCCGGGAAGTAGGGCAAATGTAGCCCGTGCAGTGCAGAGTGTTCTCTATTATTCTCTATGGGGCCGCCGCATATAAAATACCTAGAGCAAAACCATTAACATAGTGTGAACCAACCCAAAGAAATTGGAGGAAAGTGTTAGTAAAAATATTATGACACTGCATATGGTCATCCAAAGGATTCAAATTTAAAACACAATTTAGCTTACTTCCACTAATTCTGTTTAAAACGGTGATAATACAGTATATTGTATCCTAAGATAAGGACCATTTTTCTCTGCTACCTACAACATTGTTCACTTGCTTGTGCCTTTTGTTTTAATTTCTAATTAATTTCTAATTGTTTTGTAATTGCTATGTAATCACATGCAAACCCACACTTGTAGAATAAGAGGAGGGACCGTTTCAATGGTTCAGTGCTATGACTAAAGGCTAAATGCAGCTTGAAACACATTAGTAGGACCTGAATACTATAAATTAAGCGATCGGGATTTTATACGGAGTGCAGGACGTTCATTTGTGGATAACTCAGTTGGAAATATTTGATCACTTGTATAGATAATATAGTACTCTTTGACTCTATACAGCTCTATGTGGGCAAAATACAACATGCACTATTTTTGTGCTGGGACATAGAACAACTAGTTTTGTCATCTGCATGAGGAATCATTTAGTTACATAATACATACACTAGTCAGCCATAATATTAAATCCACTTGCCTAATTTTGTAGAAATTCCCATTGTGCTGCCAAAACCTTCTTATTTGTCTCGGCATTAATTTGGCAAGATCATTAAAGGTGTCCTGTGATATTGGGCAGCAAGATGCTAGCAGCAGATGCTTTACATTTTGTAAGTTGCGAGATGCATCTTCCATAGATCTGACTTGCTTTCTAGCACATCCCATAGATGATTGAAGTGAGATCTGGGACATTTGAAGGCCAAGTCAACAAATGAAATTGTTTTTCATGTTCCTCAAACCATTTATGAACAATTTTGCAGTGTGGTATGGGCATTACCCAGCTAAAAGAGGTCTCCAACATCAATGAATAGCATTGCCATAAAGATAAAGGGGTGCACTCAAGTCTGAAGCAACGTTTACATAGGTGGTATGTATCAAGGTAACATCTATATGAATATCAGGAGCCAGGATTTTCCAGCAGAACAATGCCTCTACCGGATTTCTTACCTTCCACAGTGCATCCTGGTGCCATCTTATCCCTAGGCAAGTGATGCACACACACCTAGACGGACACATTATGTTAAAGAAAATGTCTCTCTTCAGATCAGGTCATTTTATATGGCTTCGTGGTAAAATCCTGATACTCATGTGCCCACTATGTCAGCTTTTAGCAGTAGACAGGGCTCATCATGGGCACTCACATGGGCATTACCTTTTTCAGCAATTTGTGTTACAGTAGCTATGTGGAATTAGACCACATGGGCATTAGTGAGCCTTGGTCACCCTTGGACTACTTTTGGTAGATAATAATCAGTGCATCCTGGGAACATCCCAAAATACATTATATTTTTTGATTATACTCGGAACCAGTAATTTAGCCCTTTTCAAAGTCACTGAAATCCTTCTGTTTGCCAATTTTTCTTGCTTCCAACACATAAACTTTAAAAACTACAGTAGTTTGCTACCTAATATTTCCCAATCCATAACATGTTATTAACTTCAGCTGTCGGTGGTTTTAATATTATGTGATGAAGTACGAGTTATATCCATGTAGTACAAAGTATAGATATCATGATACTTACTTGAGCCAAAACTAGTGCCATCTTTACTGCTCACTTGCGCTGGACTCTGCTTCAGTTGTCTTTACACCAGAAGCTATTGCTGTCTGTCTGTGTACACCAGCCTTTTCCATTCTTCTGGTATATTGTCTTACTCTTTCTGCTTGTGTATCTACTCTTTCGAATAGCAAGATCTTGCCAGTCAGAGACACTTCTTAACCCCTTAAGCCGAACACCAGAACATTTTTTTCGTTTTTGCCTCCTTGCATTTCACCAGTTGTAACTTTTTTATTTTTTCAATTATGCAGTTGTATGAGGCCTCGTTTAATTTGAGACAAGTTCTACTTTATGGGGGAATAGCCTAAGTTCACTTATAAATAATTGCAGATTTTTTAAAATTTTTTATTTTTTTTTTTTACTTTTTTTTTTTTACACCATTCACATTTCACACTTAATAACTTGTTAGATTAATTATACAGGATATTACGGTCGTGTGGATACCTAGTATGTGTAGGTTTTGTGTGTGTGTGTGTGTTATGTAAACACAATTATTTTTTATTAAATATTTATTTTATTTTATCTTTATTTTTTTATTCCTTTTTTTACACTTTTTATGTGTTTTTTTTTTACTTTTTTTTTTAAATCCCATGAAGGGAGAACTGTTTTACATTTTTTTAAAAATGATCAGGGCAGCATACAGTGTGTCCAGGTCACTGGCTTCATACACAGACAGCTCTGGGGCCACTCTAGGTCCCCAGAGCTGGCTGTGCAGCCGTTCCCCGGGCTCTGTCGGGTCACCGGGTGTTCCGATCACCCGACCGCCGCAATCAAAGGGTTAAAGCACCGGGTTGCAGAGGTTTCCTCTGCTACCCGGTGCTTGCAGGGGATGCTCTGGGATCAGGGCTGTGTAATACAGCCCCGATCTCAGCGCAGTTGTTTGCAGCGACGTCTAAAGACGTCGTTGCAGACGAACGACCTGCACCAGCCGACGTCTAAAGTCGGCGGGTGGTCGTTAAGGAGTTAAAGGGGTTTTCAAAGTGGTTTTCCCATGAATAAATACGCGCTGCACAGGTTGCTTACAGCTAGCTGTGAGCCAATGGTGCAAGAGAATGAGGAGTACAGTACTATTGGCAGTCCTCCTCATTCAATTCTATGGGAGTTCCAAATATGTAGCAGCAGACAGAAAGCACAGCATGCTCAGCAGTTAGTAGTAGCGGGAAGTGAAGGTGCCGGGCCAAACCCAGGAGACCTCCAGTATTGAAATCACAGCCAAATCACAACGGATCCTCATCACCATGGGTGCTGGCTTTCCATCGTGTGGAAGAAGTTCCAAATGTAGACGGGCGCACTCAAATGGCTATATTCGGAACTCCCATAGAAGTGAATAGCGAGAATGGCCACAAGCGCCACCCTCTTCATTCTTATGCATGGTCGGCTCGCAGCTAGCTGCGAACAACCTGTGAAGTGCATATTCATTCATGGGAAAACCCCTTTAAGATATAGAAGTGTTACTATAAGAACAACAATTTAGTGGTATGCTGGTGAATACTGTATACAAACAACAAAGGATTCCACCTCAAATAAAAAGTCTTCTCATTAGACAGCAAATTATGAAGTCATACAGACTCTTTCAGTGGGTCTGCTACCTACATCCTAACAATACAAACCAATACAAACCCAAAAGCAATTAACAGGTTCAGAGATCATAGAATCAAATAAAGTGAAAATCTCCAATTCATTGTTTATTGGTGCTATGTACATTAATCAGCAAAAAAATTAACTTTTTTGATCTTACTAAATGGCTGCAATGAAAGAAAGTGATAAATTTAAAGGGGTCTGAGTACGTTCTGTACCCAATGTATATATAAAAACATTACATTTTTTGCACATAAAAAACATATAAAACATGTACTCAATTAAAGAGGCTTCCTCTTTAAAAAAATTATCTTCTCATCTCACATTTGAAGATGACAGAAAAGAAATGTGACTCCATACATACTCTATGGACAGCACCACCACCTTGGAGCCCTTCAAAAAGAGACCAATAGGTCATCCTAGAACCTAGACCATGAGTTCCAATGGGGACATGGAAAAAAAAAAAATCATGACGACCCATGCATATCACCATTAAACTGAATAAAACAACAATAATAATAATAATTATAATAATAATAATAATAATAATATACAGTTGAGTCACATTATTATGATCACTTCCTATTATTGAAATCTGCAGTCATGAATGAAGTCACTTGTCATTAGCTGGCTTGGTGGTAATATGTGATAGGCTGTCTGCACACATATCCTTTGTCACAAAACAGGATGATTATTGACTTTTGGGCAAAGGGTGGCAATATTTGTGAAACTGCGCAGTTTCTGAACTATTTGCATGCTGTTGTGGTGAAAATTTATCGTAAATGGACAAATGGCATCATTGCCAATAGCCAACGTGGAAACTGCATGGCACCACGTGCCATTGATGTGAGGGGTGAATGTCTGCTACGAAGGGGGTTACCAGACTTCTGTCTAAAACAACGGCTCACTGAACCCCACTGTGTATGGGGCTTCAAAGCAAATTGATGGTCACTGCAACTCCGCTAACAAAGCGGCAACAGCAGAAAAGGCTTCAATTTTCATGGCAGTAGAGGAACTGGATCTCCGGTGATTGGCAAAGGGGTCCCTACTTCAATGAGCGGGTTTGAGCGCTATAACTCTTTCTTGCACTCGGTTATTCTACTAATTTTTTCACCTTTTTTGTGTTATGTAAGGCTCTATTTTTATCTAATTTAGAAATGAGATTTTTTTATATCAGGGAAAATGGTTAAAAAAAATTGTCTGCTTTTCATCCTTTTTAATTTAATTTTTAATAGTAAAAGCTGTGCTAAAATAAGGCTTATAATTGTGTAGCTTTTCTGTTATAGACATATTCATTCAAAAAAAGGCGATAAAACGTTTTAGAGCTGTCAGGGGTGGGGCTGAATATTGCAATTTAGGCTGTCAGGTTTTTTTATTCTGGGAATAGATACCAGTTATATACAGGTGCTCTGTAAACATATAAGTAAAGAAACTCACATGAGACTCTTCTCTCATGGGTCATTCTCGTCTCCGCAGGTTGGAGGATAAGCCCCTGTAGGTAAATATAGACCCACTGTAAGTAGGTATAAGCACTCTGTAGGTATGTAAAACCCCCCTGTAGGTTGGAATATGCCCTCTGTAGGAAGCCATAAGTTCCTCTAGGTAGATGTAGTACTCCTGTAGGGGTATAAAGGTATATGTCCTTGTTGCTAGATATACTGTAGGACCCACTGTAGGTAGGTATATGCCCCTTGTAGGTAGATAGCCAGGTATAGAGGCTGAGTGAAAAAAAAGAAGCCAAGCAGCTCACCCTAAGGCCGTGTTCACATGGCTTATTCAAGCCGTAATTGTGAGCCGGATTGTGCTCGCAATTCCGGCTTGAATAAGGGGCGGGTGCGGGGGCGCTGCCCGCCGGCCCATAGACTTGCATTATCCACGGCGCGTATTGCGCCTGGATAATGTGCGGGTGACTTTCTCCCCGCCCGGCGGATTCGCCGAGCGGTGAGGAGCGACAGAATCCACTGTTCTCTATGAGAACTGTGGATTACCATAATTACTGCGACGGATTGGAGCCGTACTGCAGCGAAAATCCGGCGCGGAGTACGGCTCCAATCCGCGGCGAAATAATCCATGTGAACGGCCCCAAGAGTCCAGAGTAGCTGCATGACGTCATCACACCGCCCATGCCGGGACGCTGCTCCTGGCATCTCCTAGGCCAGCAGCCTTAAGCAGACTAGGCTTCTGGCCTAAGAGACTCAGCGGTGCAGGAGGTGTGATAACATCACTGCATCACGCTGCCTGAAACACTGATCTGTATACATAGCGCTCAATGAGCGCCTTAAATGCAACAAACCAGAAGACAGGGGTGGTTTTTAACCAATTAGTAATCACTGGATTCACCTTGATCATACACACATAACTGACCAATTTTACCAAGCAGCATGAGATGTCTGTATTAATAGATTTACCTTGTCTACTAACCGTTAGGAATCAATCGTACAGAACACAGAAGGAACCCCAACATTCCCAAGATAATAACCATCTTCTCAATTATACTACATCAAAGTATAACAAAGACTTTGGACAAACACTGTGCTGCCTATTTAAAGCACAGCACAAACACAATGGGAGTACCCTAGCGATATGGCATGTAACCCCTGGGTTAGGGAAATAAGGCCCTAGGAATTCCAGCTGAGTGAGCATGTAACACTCAAAAGGCTCTAGCTGTGACCTATACCTCTACCATGATTCAACGCTCTACAAAGCATCGGTGTGGTCTTATGTAAAATTTGTAATGTATATCTCCAGAGGTACAAACCTTTTTTTTTTTTTTTTTTTTTTAAATTGTTTTTATTAACATCAGTCCTTGACACATACAAAATGGAAGCAGCAGTTACAAATAGTATCATAAAATTTTTCCAGTACAAATATATCAAAAATACAATATGATCATTTAGCCAAGGACAATGCTATTTTCTTCTTTTTCTGTTATTGCCAATTTCTAACAAACAAAAAACACATAGTAAACATTGCACAGTCCTTTGCATATCAAATTACCAGTATCATTACAGCTCAGTTACGACTGTGTAAAAACAACAATAAATCAAATCCTATAAACTTCTAAGTCTGTGGGTGTCTCATCTCCCTTTTTTTTTTTTTTTAACGTTAGCTCAGGTGCCGCGCTCCCCCCTTCCCCGCCAGTACATGTAACGGGCGCGTTTCTGCCCGCAAGCCACTATATTACCATCCCAGCATCTATGATTTTTGTATATTCACGAGCAGATTCCAGTGAAGCCTAAAATTTTCTCGCTTAAAGAACCACCTTCTGTCGGCAAATCTATTGGATCACACCCCCCAGTGCCTACCCTGGTACCATAAAGTTGGCTAAAAACAGCGCCTTTATATTACCCTTAGTATCCGTCGCAAAGTTTTATGTATCCTTCCACAGCTCAAAGAACTTCCTCACCCTTTTTTTTCTTTCTGCAAGGCGGCCTCTACCCAATCCATGCGCATTAGGAAATAAAGTTTAACTTTTAAATAAGTCCAGGGTGGGACTCACGGGCTGAAGCCATACCTGCAGGATAGCTTTGCGCGCTGCCGCTGCCACGACGTGCAGTATCCTTTTTACCCGCCTGGTTGTTTCTTGTCCCTCTCGTTTCGCAATACCAAACAGCGCCCATGAGGAACAAGCAGCAAATGACACGTTCAGGGATTGGTTCATATATTCTGTTATATAGAGCCAAAACTCCCGTATCAAGGGGCAGTCCCATAGGCAATGATATAGGTCTGCTGCCAGCGATCCACACTTGAAGCAATTGTCATTTTGGAACCTGCCCATGCGATGCCCCTTAATCGGCGTAAGATAGGCATTGTGCGCCACCTTCAGAAACATCTCAACGTACCTAGCAGCTGGTAGAAATTTATAAGTGTCAGCTAGTGCCTCTAGTATCGTAGCTGGGGAGATGTCAGCATCTCTTTCCTGCCACCTAGCTAGGCCAAAGCGCGTTCTGTCGTAGTCCAAGTCTTCTAAAAGATACTTATAAGCGACCGACAGTTGTGCTCGTCTTGTGGGAGGGTGCAAGAACACACGGTCAAAAATCGTGTCCCAGTCATCATTGTGCAGGTGCCGCTTCACCTCTGATATATAGCTAGACACCTGTAGATAATTAAAGAACGGAATCGGGGTATAGGGTAGAGGCTTTGCATTCTGGATAGAAAAAGATCTTTTTAAATGTCGGATGTACTAAATGTTTACTTGGTGTACGCCTACCCTGTGCCATAGTCCTAAAAGTGTTTTGTGCCTTCCTCCCTGGAAGTTGGGGTTAACGTATGAGAGACAAAAATGGAGGTAGTCAGGTTCAAATTTTTAAGTTGCCTAATCTTTCGCCATGCCCTCCATAATCGGCATGAGCACTGATCCTCTTTTACCATCTGAGGGAGATCTCCATAGGGTAAATGTAGAAAGTTAATGAGCGATATGCCGTGTAACCCTTCCTATCTAGTGAACTATCTGTGAAGACTGTTGTAGATTGCATCCCAGTCTGTCAGAAAACACCTAGGGCTGCCAGGTTAAAAAGGCGAATGTTGGGAAATCCTAGGCCCCCATGTAAGTCGGCGCTGTTGTAGCACCATGAGAGGGATAGGGGCTTTCCTAGAGTTCCATTTTGAATTGTCTGTACTGCGCATTGATGAGCTTTTCATCCCCTCGGCCGCAAATATATCGGAACATGTGAAAAATGTACAAAGGCGCGGGAATTCTACCATTTTAATTAAATTAAAATCTCCCTGAGAAGGACAGCGGGAGGTCGGCCATTTTTTCATAGTTTGCACCAATTCCCCAGAATATCTGGACATGTTTGCAGCGTATAGGTCATTTGGAATTTTAGTCAGCCATTACCCCTAGGTTTTCATAGCCGATCTGCACCATCCTGATCTGAGAGCCCTCGACAAAGTGGTTCAGCAGGGCCTTTCAAAAGCATACCCTCGCTTTTGTCCACATTGAAATTGGTACCAGACAGGGATCCAGTCGCCACCATATCAGTCAGAATAGGGGTTAAATTTCTGCCTGGGGTTCCCTGATCATTAAAAAAGGTCATCAGCATAGGCTGTGACCCTGAGCTTCCCCGTCTGGAGACAAAACACCCATGTATAGTGGTGATTGAGTTATATGGTAAAGGAGGGGGTCTATGGACAGATTAAATAGCAAGGGTGAGAGTGGACATCCTGGTTTAGCTCCTCTATAGAGGTCAATAACTGGGGAAAGCTGGTTGTTAATAATTAAGGTTGTCGTGGAATTGGAGCGCATATGGGCGAGGAAGCCGACGAAGAGGTTCCCAAATCCGCGCCGGGAAAGAGTAGCATCCAGAAATGGCCCGGAGACCGGGTCAATGGCCGTTTCGGCATCCAGGCGAAGAAGCATGGACCCCGGGTGCATCTCCGACCGCGCCTGCGCTATGGCCGCTATAGCTGTCCTAACATTTTTTGTAGAGTGCCTATTAGCTATAAAGCCATTCTGTGCAGGATGTATTATGGTCGGCAAAAAAATTTGCATCCTGGCAGCCATAATTTTTGCTAAAATCTTATAGTCCTGATTCAGCAGGGAAATTGGTCTATATGATGTCAGCGAAGTAGGGTCTTTCCTGGGCTTTAGCAGTAGTATAGTGCGCGAGTCGTAAAAGGCATCTACCTCCTTAGATCGGAGATAGATGTCATTATAAAGTCCTGCCAGTAGGGGGGAGATTTCTGCGCTTAGCATCTTATAAAATTCCGCTGGGAATCCGTCCGGCCCTGGGGTTTTCCCATTCGCCAGCCCCCTCACTCCCACGCGCACCTCTTCTTCCGTGATCTCGGCCTCCAAAAGGGCTCTCTGTTCCTCTGAAATCTCTGGTAAAGACAACTTATCCAAAAAGGACGTCACCTTCTGAGCATCATAGGGATCTGCTCCATAAAGTGATTCATAAAAGTCTACAAATTTTTCTCTCAATATCCCCATGTTCTGTCAGATATTACCCAAAGATGTCGATTTTATTGCCGCAATAGGCGGCCTTGCTGCGCCACGGTTTTGCTGTATTCGCTAGAATCTTGCCCATCCTTTCCCCCATGCGATAAATATTGGTTCCGTTGCCAGTTTAAGTTGGCCTTAGCTTCCCTGGAGAAACGTGTTTTAGTAGGTTTTTTTGCTTCCGTGAAGGTTGTTGGTTTGCGGCCGAGGGATCTACAGAGAATCTATTCTTATGGTGACGTAACTGGAATGCAGCTCCTGAAAATTTCTTTTTTGCGCTTTACGTTTCATGGCAACATAGCTAATGATATGCCCGTGCATAACACCTTCGCTGTCGGGCCCCTAAAAGAGGGGTATTCTGCGTATGAGCTGCGTTGTCTTTCAGGAATTGCGTCCAGTGTATCCTAAGAAAGTCCCTGAAATCATCAGACTGATGAAGGTAGGCCGGAAATCTCCAGACTCGTGCCCCTAGGCAGAGGGATGATCCCCCCATGGACATTACTATGGGAGCGTGATCTGATATCACTATTGGTAATATATCCGCGTCAGTGACGCTGTGATACAGGGACGTAGAGATCAGGGCCATGTCTATGCGAGAAAATGTCCTGTGGACTGAGGAATAGAAGGTATATGTGCGCGATGTTGGGTTGACCGCCCTCCAGTAATCGAATACCTCAAGTCTATTGACCATATCCTCCAGTGGAGAGCCCCTGGTGTTTTCCCCTGGTTGGGGTGTTGACCTATCCATTCGGGGGTCGAGTACCGCGTTAAAATCCCCCATCAGTATAAGGTTGGAATGCGGTTTCATAATGAGAAAATCCGTAAGGTGGGTGAAGAACTCTCGTCCCCCTCCGCATGGTGCATAGACATTACAAAGTGTATATGCGGTGTTCGCAATACGTACTCTCATATATATAAATCTGCCGTCAGGGTCAACAAACTGATCCTCCACAGACTGTATGGTCCCCTTCCTAAAATATATCGCCACCCCTCTTGATTTTGAATGGTAGTTCGCCAGAATTGGTGCATCTAACCAGGGGGCCTTAATTGGGATGAACCTGTCTTTTTGCCAGTGTGTTTCTTGCAGGAAAAACACATCTGCTTTTGAGCGCTTCATGTGTGTCACAACCTGTCTTCGCTTCTCTGGGATATTTAATCCTGCCACATTCCAAGATATCAGTTTAAGTGGCGCTGCCGAAGACTCAGCCCCGCCTTCCACGTTAGGACCACTCATCCCGTGTCCCAGTGTGGAAATTGCAGGAGCGAGTATATCGCAGGCCGAGAGACACGAGAGGCGTCCCAGCGAGCGCCCCCGTGTTCCCTATCTAGCGGGGAGGCGAGAGCCACGCACCACCCATCGAGCTGCACCTTCCTACCCTCCCACCCATCTTGTCTGAGATTTAAGAGAAGGGAACGGTACAAACCTTTTTAACACAAGAATTGTACATTGGAGGAATAGCTGTCTGAAGATCACAGCAAGAACAGGTTAGGGCTTCAAAAAGCCTTAGACAACTACATTCAACAAAATATTATTAACACTACAGACATATTGAATTCATTGATCCATCAAAAAGACACCTTATCAGTTGCAGGTGTTAAAGCATGCTTGAGAAAGGAGGTGGACCCCGAAACGTGGCAGGTTAGGCCCCGTTCACACGGCGGTTTTGGCTGCGGGTTTCGCTGCGGCTCTGGCCCGCTTCCCGCGGCCAAAGCCTCGTCGGACCTCGCCACAAACTCGCTTCTCCCGGCATGGGTTTGCGGCGCGGGTGCTGGGCGTGGTCTCGGCACGAGTGGGGCATGTTTTGTGGCGTGGCTTGCGCTGAGGGTTTGCCCCCATGCAAATTAATAGCAGGGGGAAAACCGCGTCGCGAGCCGCGGCCCAGCCGCGCACCACCTACGGCGACGCCCGCAGCAGCACCGCGCGCCCGCTGCGCAGAGCACTCCCTGTCAAGAATTGACAGGAGAGTTCTCCACACGCGCGGGTTTTGCCTCGGTGTGTGAATATTAATGCAGTTTCCCATAGGAAACCATGTTAATAGACTAAGCGTGATTTGGGCGCGGTTTTGGCCGCGGGAACCGCATCGGAACCAGCGGCCAAATCCGCCGTGTGAACAGGGCCTTACACAGTATGCCGGAACAGGAGATGTGAGAGGTCACTGACTCGTACTCATCTTAGACCTAACTATGGATTTGCAGTAAGACTTTGTTTGACATGACAAACTAAAACTGTTTTATTCAGTAAGGGCTTGTCCCCACAGCACAGGTTTTCAGTCGTTTTTACAGACGGTTTTCAGATTTTAAAACCGTCTGTAAACCGACTGTCAACCTTTTACATTGATTTAATTAGAAAATCCTTGCAGGAGTCCACACTGCATGGATTTTCTGCCAGACAATTTTTCACACCGCCAGTATTCCTAAAAATTAAGAACATATTCATTCTTCCGCCTGGTTTTCGGGCAGAACATGAACATGTGGGTGTGAAGACGGACGGGCGAATCTGCAAACCACAGACAAAAGCCATCCCCCTGCGTGCCAAAAAACGACAAAATACCGGGCATGAAATCTGACCGGTATTCTGTCTTTGCCGTGTGAACGCACCCGAAGATGTGCAGGTGTTATTTTTCACTTTTTTTTTTACAAGATTTTATGCATTTGAATAAGTAAAGCATCTTATAGCAGAAAAGATGTTTAAATAAGCTTGTGAACCTTATTTTGCAGCTGATTTTGTGCTTTATTGAATTTATTGATCCAGTCCAGTAGGATGAGGAGTAAAATTTTCCTTTTAGGGCACATTGGTTTATGCCTCATGGGATCCACATTCCTAGATCAAGAGAAGAAAAAAACCCATTAATATTAGCTAAACCTCTCCCTTCATTCACCTCTTTCCTTGGTTGAACTTGATGGACTTGTTTTGTTTTTTTTTAACTGTATTAACTGTGCCACTACCAATTGTAACATGCAATCAAATATTGGCGCTGATGTCATTCTGCGACATAGTAACAGAAAATACAACATTCCTAAATATAGCAAAAATAAAACCATTTCAATAGTTCACAACTTCCAGCAATGTGAAAGGGAAGACTTGTAACTAAGATAGTGCTATATATGTTGGCTTACCTAAGTAACCCCTCCTTTAAAAAGAAAAAAGTATCTCTGCTTTAGTTGGGGATTTAAATTGTTCTTTCAATTACATTTGTATCATTCTTGTTAGTACGCTTGCTGAGAGGGAAAATATGATAACAATATACAAAGAACATAAGATTATTGAAAAGAAGATCTCACAGCATGGTGTATCATTATCTTCTGGATATGGAGCACACAAGCAATCAAAATAAGTTTGCAATTCAAAACTCACTTTTAATACTCTTCATTAACTGTTAAATATGTGTCAAGTGCAGAAATATGAAGAAGCTTTTCACAAGTTACATGGAGATTAAATGTCTTTGCTAATGACAGATCATCGCTTTAGGTTTATCTGCGTTGGCGTTGGGTATGTAGGAGGTACATAGCAGCTGCCTCTAACTAGGTTAGGTTATACTAAATCAGTATATTCTGACACACTTACTGCACTAAGCCTTCTTAGCTCATTTAAAAAGGAATTCCTGAATTCCTTTTTAAATAACCTTTTAGGATACAGTAGTTTAAAAAAGATAAACCAGAACTAGTAACTAAGGCTTCAGTGCCCAGTTATTACTGTTACACACTTGTTGTGGCGTTTCCAGGTGTTGCTTGATTAATCTCAGGATGTCCACCTCTCAGGCTGTCCATGTATTTAGTGCACCAAGTCCTTCTGTACATGGCCAATGGAGTGATTTTTGCCATTATTAGGCCAGGCAGTAAGACCCCGTTCACACGGCGTTTGTGGCCGCAGATTTTGCCGCGGCCAAAACCTCAAACGCGGGTTTGCGGCGCGGGCGCTGGCCGTGGTCTCGGCGCGGGTGGGGCGTGGTTTGGTGCGCGGCTTGCGGCGAGGGTTTGCCCCCATGCAAATTAATAGCAGGGGGCAAACCGCGCTGCGAGCTGCGGCCCAGCCGCGCACCACCCGCGGCGACACCCACAGCAGCACCGCGCAGCCGGCGCACAGAGTACTCCCTGTCAAGAATTGACAGGAGAGTTCTCCACACCCGGGTTGGCCGCGGCGCCGAAGCCGCGGCCAAACCCGGGGCGGTGAATATAAATGCGGTTTCCCATCGGAAACCATTTAATAAACTAAGTGTGATTTGGCCGCGGCCATAACCGCGGCCAAATCCGTCGTGTGAACGGGGCCTAAGAATCAGCAGACAAGTGGCTTCTCACAAGCCCTACAGACATTAGATTGACATTCTTCCAGGGACTCAAAAGAACACTAGGGGACACCATAAAAATATACCGTATATACTCTGTTGGGGGTCGTTTACCAACATTGGGGGGTTCACCCGTTTGCCCCGGTATTCCAAATCACGATTGGGGGCACAAGTATCGGCCGATTAGAAATTGATCGACACAGGGTTCTGGGTCAGATTCATTCATGTTTCCCAAACAATTTCTGACAAAGCAAAAGCATTACACACATATTTTATGAACTACAATCAAGATGAACGCAGGCGCATAGAGAAGAGAGGAACGGATTATGGTCCATATTTAGGCAGCTTCTAGGTACAGTTTATTGGTCCACGCTGTCCTCGGGGGAAAAATCCTCATCCACAACTTCAGTGATTTTCCATTGTTTAAGCCTTTCTTCAGACGAGAACTGATAAGCAGATGTTACAATCCTTGGGAACGATACCGATGTCACGCCCTGCACAAATGCCCATTTTAGCGGAGATGTCCTTTATGGAGCAATAACCTTATTTATGTGCAAAAGGTGGGAAATCATTTACAGAGAAATTAAGTTGGTTAATCATGAGAGAATTCACACACGAGAAAAACTTTGGGATTCACATTTTAATAAGCAAGTGCATTTATTATTTCAAACCCTTACCTTCACAATCCCCCCCTAAAGACCAAGCTTTTCTCCACTGTCCCCTATTGTCCTTCCTGAAACTAAGAGTTGCATAGAGCTTGGAAACTGCCCCACACTGGGGGTAAAGGGAGTGGGTTTCTTCTGAAGAATTGTGCGGAAACCCCCGGGGGGGGAAATTCAACACCAACTTCCGTGACCTAACAAACCCGTGTGAGGTTTTCCCCTAGAACTGTCCCTTCAAATCAGAAAATTTGACTCTTGGTTCATACTTATGGGGGTCTTGGTAAGAGGGGATGTCTGTGGTGTCTCTTTCATCACACATCAGAGGCTCCTGCTCGTGCATAAGGAAAGTTCCTGAAGTGGCTGCTCCTGCAGCTATCCTGGCCAATAGATTTTTGTAGAGAGGAATGCAGCAGCACAGTATAAACAGTAGCACCACTAATATAATTAGCAGTACCATGCCCACCTGCTGTAACCAGCGCTTCCAGCCTCCAGTCCAATCAGTCAGCCAGGAGGCCCAAGAAGTATCCACCCCTGAGTTCTCCTTAAGTTCCTTGGACAGACTCCTTATCTTACCCAGGGCGATAGTGATCTTTCCATTCACTCCTGTGTTGTCAGGTATATAGGTGCAGCATTCTTCACCTATCATGCCACAAACTCCTCCCTTTTTCACCAGCCCCATGCGATGGGTAAAACGGTTCTTTTAAGGTCATCCTAGTATTGGGGCCTAATTCTTCATAGACTCCCTGAAACCCATCTCTACTGTAATTAACAAACCTTTGTTGATTATAATAAATGTAATTAATCCAGTCTACATTCTTATTAATTTGAACTTGGGGAATAATGGAAGCAAAACCTGCAGCAATCTGATCTAGCGCTTTATACTGATCTGGGACCCCCCTTGGCACTCCAATAGAATCTATATACACACTAGGGTCTTCCCCTGGAATACTGGGGGCTGCTCCTGTCACAAAGGATCGAGGTCCATACCTGCGGGGAAAGACATTTTTCTGGCAGGGATTATTGGGGAATATATCACAAGCCAAAAATCCTGCCATGACCTATCAGCACAGCTGTACCGAATACAAAAAACCTATTCCTGATAATTTCTTAGACATCAGGTAATTACTCCATCGCATATAGACGAAAAAACCAAAAAATGAAGTGCGTATGATAATTGTGTGCAAAAAAAAATAATACTATTACAACACAAATAAAAATAATAAGCGGCTGAGCATTAGACACATAAATCAGACACACACTAGGTCCAATAACATCAATAGTGCACTAAAAAACTATAGACTTAAACGAGTCACAGGGGTCTCCGCACCCGTGTCCAATATTAGGGACTCGCCCCGACAAGGGGCGGCCCCACACTGGTATGGGGA
>JAODAL010036752.1:0-41264 GCA_025379985.1 Phyllomedusa bahiana | reverse complement strand
CTTTTTAGCATATGCAATGCAATATGCTGTGTGTCTCCAATGCTTTCATTGAATAAATCCTGTTTTAATTTGAAAACCCGATCAACATCTGAAAAGCTTTATTAAGCTACAACAGTGGCTTCTACAAAACTGGCAAGGATGGTGCAGAGCTCTTTCACCTGCCTCCACTCTCGGTGGCTCAACACCCCGAGGTCCGCACCGCTGCTTGTCAGGCCATGTGTCACTTCGTACTGCGTAATGGAATTGCGCTGCTCCCACAATCGCTAGAGCATGTGGAGGGTGGAATTCCAGCGTGTTGCCACGTCAACAATGAGACGGTTGACAGGGAGGCTGAGCTGACGCTGCAACGCAGCCAGGCAGGACGAAGCAGGGTGCGAACGCCGGAAATGCGAACTCAGACCTCGAGCCTTCTTCAGCAGGCAGTCCAGACCCGGGTAGCGCTTTAGAAATTTCTGGATGACGAGGTTCATCACATGTGCCAGGCAAGGGATGTGCTCCAGCCTACCGATCTTAAGGGCGGCCAGCAGATTTAGACCGTTATCGCACACCACCTTGCCTGGCACAAGGTTCTTGTCACCCAGCCAACGCTCGGTCTCGTTGCGGAGAGCCGTCCACAGCTCCTGACCTGTGTGTGGACGGTCTCCAAGACAGATTAATTTCAACACGGCCTGGTTTCGCTGGGGGATAGAACCCTGCACCATCCCTGCGGTTTTGAAGAGCATGCGCCGAGCCTGAGAGCCACCGTCACCACCAGAGACATCCACCCAGCTCACCCAGTGAGCTGTCACAGAGATATAGCGGCCTTGGCCGTGCTTACTAGTCCATGTGTCGGTGGTCAGATGGACTTTTCCGGCCACAGATGCAGACAATGCGCTTGAAATTTTAGATGACACGTGGCTGGCCAGGGCAGGGACGGCTTTTCTGGCAAAGAAATGCCTGCTCGGCATCTGGTATTGGAGGCAGGCAAGGGCCATGACGTGGCAGAACCCATCTGTGTCCACCAGACAGAAAGGCAACATATCCAAGGCCAAAAGCCTGGCAATGCCGACATTCAGGCTTTTGGCATTGGGATGGTTTGGGTTAAAGTGTTTCTTCTGCTCCCAAACCTGGAAGACAGAAGGCTGGCTGCTAGACTGGCCACTGTACGGTGTGCAGGTCGTCAAACTGGCGGGAGGAGAAGGGGTAGGATGGGTCTCTGGTGGTGCTGGTGGTACTCGGGCGACGGTGGATGCTGAAGAGGAGGCTGATCCCTGATCATGACTCTGAGAGACATGGGCAGCTGAGGAACGTTTGGTGGTGGCAGAGGAGGAGGAGGCGGAGACAGAGGGTGTGACAGTAGTTGGAAGCCCGGAGTCGGTCTGACCTTTTTTGGCCAAGTGTTGCCTCCATTTCAACTCATGCATTCGCTGTATGTGACTAGACATGTTGGTGGTGGTTAAACACCTAAGATTCTTGCCTCTACTGATGCGTTACGGAAAAGGCGGCATATGACATCGCTGGGTGAATCAGAGGCTTGCTCAAAGAAGGCCGAGGCTTAAGAGGTCCTGGACCTTTTTGACGGCGATAAGCGAGGAGCGGGCTTTCCGCTGACCGCGGCTGGCGGAATCATATCAGCGGACTACTGTGACCGCCCTCTCCCTTTTTGAGGCGGGACCCGTATTGACGCTACCCCATCGTCTTCCTCCTCGTCCAGTGATGAAGCGCTCGCAAGCAAATTCTGCGGAAAAGGCCACGGTGGATCCGCAATGTCGTCATCATCATCATCATCAACACAGGTGACTTCGTCGTCCTGACATTCTGCATCTTGGAGCTGCGGGCTACAAGCAAGAGGCACTGCAAGGCGTTGCCGACCGCCTGGGATTTTTGCCGATTGACCAGCTTCCTTCTCTTACTCTGATGGCATTAGTAACTGGGCGTCAGAGCAGAGAAAATCATCCTCTTTGGCATATTGATCTTTTAACATGCCTTCTGACCCCAACCACATTTTGTCATCAAAGAGGTCTTCAGAAAATGGATTATCCACAGTGGTGGGTACACAAGTTGACATTTGGGTTGTCTTCGCTGCATGTTGGACGGATGCTGATGATGCTGATGACGACATTTGTGGCCGTGACTGGGAGGACGAGGAGGTAAGACTGCTGGATGCAGGTTGCATTAACCACTGAAGAACAGATTGGCGACGGTGTTCGTTACTGAGATTCACAGGGCCCTGACCCAACGATGACAGGCCTGACGCTCCTGCAACCGACGATCCACTGGCTTGCTTGTTGTCGCCAGCACTGGAAGGAGCACCTTCTTTCGTACCTCTACCTCCAGGTCCTACCCCCCTCTTTGCTCGCTTACTACCTGCATTTCGCTCCATGTTCAGAAAGATAAAATTTGGGAGTGGAATGGAAGAGTTTTGGAGCGTCTCTTATTGAAAGACGGCAAATCACAGCTATTCTCAAATCCCTCAAATCAAAACAAAATTGCTGTATTGAAATTTAACTGCAAGGTGGCTCTATCAACAAATCTGGACTGGGCAAAAGTGCAAAAAACAACGTATCTGAAATGTATACGGATAATAAAAGGTATTTTTGGCACCTATCAATTCACCTGTGGTGACTACACAATTGCTGGATTCAAATTTTAACTGCAAGGTGGCTCTATCAACAAATCTGGACTGGGAAAAGTGCAAAAAAACGTATCTGAAAATGTATAAGGATAATAAAAGGTATTTTTGGCACCTATAAATTCACCTGTGGTGACTACACAATTGCTGGATTCAAATTTAACTGCAAGGTGGCTCTATCAACAAATCTGGACTGGGCAAAAGTGCAAAAAACACGTATCTGAAATGTATACGGATAATAAAAGGTATTTTGGCACCTATCAACCTGTGGTGACTACACAATTGCTGGATTCATAATTTAACTGCAAGGTACTCTATCAACAAAGCTGGACTGGGGCAAAATGTGCAAAAAAAGTATCTTGAAAATGTATAAAAACGGATACATTAAAAGGTTATTTTTGGCACCTATCAATTACCTGTGGTGACTACACAATGCTGGATTCAAATTTAAACTGCAAGGTGGCTCTATCAACAAATCTGGACTGGGCAAAAGTGCAAAAAACACGTATCTGAAGTATCTAACGGATAATAAAGGGATTTTTGGCACCTATCAACCTGTGGTTACTACAAAATTGCTGGATTCAAATTTAACTGCAAGGTACCTCTATCAACAAAGCTGAACTGGACAAAATTGAAAGAGAACACCTATCTGAAATGGATACTGATAATCAAAGTGGAGTTTTGCACCTAACAAATAGACCTGCAGTTATTAGAAAAGATCTGTATCCTAATATAAGTCCAGGCTGCCCAATATCCAAGTAATATTTCAACAGTAAACTATTAATAATAAAGCTATTGAAATGCATTGTCTGCAATACAATATCCAGTATTATTTAAAGAGCTTGTCTGTGTTCGCCCACGGGGCCCCCCCCGCTTCCCCCGTGACTTTACAGCGGTAGATGCTCCTTTAAAATTCTCTGCCTAACTACCTAAAATCTGCAAATCTCTGATCTGAGTTCTAAGGATCACAGCTAAAAGTAGAGCTGTCTCTATGAACAATTAGAATAATTTCGCTGAGCTGTTTGCACAGAGGCAGAGTGCACGTCCTACTGCTTTGAGATACTGACACACACTGATCATGAACAGGAAGGGCTGTTCTATGTAAAAAGGATGGTCATGTGATTTTTCAGCAATCGCAACCATACACATCCCAGTCATGACGTCGCACACACATCTCACTCTGCTCTATTCTGTAAGCTGATTTGCTGGCCGCCAAAATGACAGGAAGCGCCGAAAATGGCACAATATTAATAGATTATGCACAGATTTTAACCTAAATTATTGCGTGATCTAAAAAATCCGATCAACGTAAATACCGTGCCGATTTCAACTTTGTCGATAATAATCGCTCAACACTAGTCTCTAGCAAAGCCTAAGTTCTTTGAGATCTTCGGTATAAAGGGAGAAGCAATACCATACACCCTTAACACTTGCTCCGGTCGCATAGAGACCCTTGGCAGAAGAGCCACTGGATACCTCATTTCTCCAATTAACAGGAACATCCAAATATCCCTACCAACGTTAATTGAATGTGACCAGATACCTGATGATAAAGAAGAAATTCCGACTCCTGAAGCTGCTTATCATCATTTAGTGATGAGCGATTACGTCGACTATCGTCATCGGGTCGATAGTCGATATCGGCAATTATCAAGACGATTTCCGATAGTCGATAAGAGATTATTAAAGTCTATGGGAGAGGAACAACACCTTCATTCTTACACCCAAACAGGGCTGGAGAAGCTGGAATTAACATCCACAACAGTCAAATGGATACGTGCTACATCTTGGGCAACACACTTAGGTTGTAAAAGCCACAGAAAAAAGTCACATACCATTCACTATCCCTGTCTTGTACCACAGCATGACCCTTAAACCTGCATGACCCACAAATTAAAAAGTGCCAGAAGGCAGTATGATTTGAGCAATCATTTTACTTGAACTGGACATTGACTATCCCTGTCCTGGAACGCAGCATGACCCTTAAACCTATCTGACCTCCAGATTAAAAAGTGCCTGAAAAAGGAGTCTTTGAAGCACCATTTTAGTTGAACTGGACATTGACTATACCTGTTCTGTACCACAGTATGACCATTAAACCTGTCTGACCTCCAGATTAAAAAGTGCCGGAAAAAGGAGTCTTTGAACCACCATTTTAGTTGAACTGGACATTGACTATGCCTGTCCTGGGCCACAGCATGAGCCCCAAACCTGCATGACCCCCAGATTCAAAAGTGTCAGAAAAAGGAATCTTTGAACCACCATTTTTGTTTCAATGGACATTGACTATACCTGTTTTTGCACCCCAGTATGACCCCTTAAACCTGTCTAACCTCCAGATTAAAAAGTGCCTGAAAAAGGAGTCTTTGAACCACCATTTTAGTTGAATGGGACATTGGGCTATGCCTTCCTGGACCCCAGTATGACCATTAAACCTGTCTGACCCACAGAATAAAAAGTGCCCGGAAAAAAGGAGTCTTTCAACCACCATTTTAGTTGAACTGCACATTTAACTATACCTGTTCTGTACCACAGTATGACCCTTGAAAACCCGTGCTGACCCACAGATTAAAAAGTCCCGGAAAAAAGGAGTCTTTCAACCACCATTTTAGTTGAACTGCACATTGACTTCTGTTCTGTACCACAGTATGCCCATTGAACCTGTCTGCCCCCACAATTAAAAAGGGGCCGGGGAAAAGGAGACTTTAAACCCCCTTTTTTATTGAAATGGACATTGACTTACCTGCCGTCCCGCAGTATGACCATTAAACCTGTCTGAAAACAAAAAAAAAAAGGGGGGGAAAAAGGGTTCTTTCAACCACCATTTTATTTGAACTGGACATTGATATACCTGCCCGGGCCACACATGAGCCCAAACCCGCATGACCCCTCAGTTTAAATAGTGCGGGAAAAAGTATTTTTAAACCCACCATTTTGTTGAATGGACATTGACTATACTGTTCTAAAATTTGTGAGGGAGAAATCCCCACTTAGAACAATTTCTGTTCCAAAAGACCATGATTTATAGCTTATCTCACAGTAAAGACCTCAAAACCTTTGGCAATGCAAAAAATTCAAAGATAAAGTGGTAAAGGGAAATCGGTTTTGCATAAAAACCTTGGTGTTTTTTACAGTTCACACCCCCAAAAACGCAAAATGTCTTTTTGGAAGGGAGAATAAAAATTGCAGGGGAAAAAATTTTCATTTTAAAATTTTTTTTCAAGAGGACCATTTCTGTTTGAAGGGAATGTGAGTAGACCGGCAATAATCGGTGACCTCGCAATTGGGGCCAAACAACAGAGTTCCACCCGTTTCATCTTGATGAAATCAAACAAAAACATTATCTGTGGAAAAAGGGGATGCGTTTGTCTGTAAGACTCCTCCAGCTGTGCTAAGGTCCGCTCAGTATGACGTGGCTGGGGGCGGGGAAAAACCTCTATGTGTGGCGAGCGAGCTTGGCCATTACCTTTTTGGTACCCAGAAGTCGATTGGGTCCAAAACACATCCAAAAACATGGGTGTTGGCGCAATAGTGTGCCCCATGATCTTAATGGTTTTGGTTTGTTTATGTGGCCTGCATTAATGGTTGGTGAGGTGGTAAATAAAGTTTGCCAGAGGTCACCTTTAGGTTTAAACCAATTCCCCTGCTGCTGCGCGTGCGCGGTTTCTTGGCATCTGCTGTCATGTCGCTGACTTTTTTTTCCCCCGGGCATTTGAAGAAGTGAAGCAGACGAAACAGAGTTCCAGTTGATCAATTTGCAAGGCTCCATTTCCTGTTTTTACTCTTTTTTGGGGGGGTGGAAGGAAAAGTGCGGTTTTGTTTTGTACCGGGATGGGGGGGAGGGGGGGCTCCCCAAACTGTTGTTCATTTTGGGGGCCCTTAATGCGAGGATAGTTGGGGGAAAATGGAGAAAATTGAAAGCACTCAGGAGAGAGGGGAGCCTCTGGGTCGAGGGGCACTAGCAAATGTTTTCCTATCTCCTCCTCCCCCTAAAAATTTTCCCCCAAACCTCTTTCCAAGGGGGGGAAACGTCGTTAACGTGGGGGTGTTAGGAATATCTCCTCCCCTCGCTTCCTCCGACACAGCTTCAAACAGCTTGACTTGCCTCGAGTTGCCCTGAGAGTTGATGGCTGCCTGCACTACCCCTGGCCCCTAACCACTCCCCTAAAGAAGATGAAAAAATTGTAAAACTGTCAGGCCTTGTGGTTTTGATGGAGAGAAAGGCCCCGTGTCCGCATCTGTGTCCGTCTCCCCCTCCGTCGCTGGGGGGAATTTTTGTTTCAGGTGTAAAAGGGGGACCTTTGGGAAAAACTAAGATCACCCAATGCCTGCTGAAAAGGCTTGTCGCGCTGCCCATTTTGGTCTTCTTCAAAACCGGAAGGGATGGTGCAAAGCTCTTTCCCCGACTCCACTCTCGGGGGCCCTAACACCCGAAGCCCCGCACCGCGCTTTCGGCCCATGTGTACTTCGAAAACTGCAAATGGCATTGCGCTGTCCCACAATTTGGTGTTTGGGGAGGGTTGAATTTCCAGCATGTTACGTCAACAATGAGACGGTTGCGGGGGGCCCCGAGTGAGTGCAACGCAGCCGGCGGGATGAAGCAGGGTGAAAACGGGGGAAAAGTGCGAAGTCAGCCCTCGACCCTTCCCAGAGGCGTCCAGACCCCGGGTGTGCTTTAGAAATTTCTGGGCGACGATTTATGAAAAATGCCAGGCAAGGATGTGCCCAGCTTTCCGATCTTAAGGACGGCCAGCAGATTTCGCCCTTTTTTCGCACACCCCTTTCCTGGCACAGGTTCTGTCACCCGCCGCGCTCGGTTCTTGGGGAGAGCCCTCCCGTCCTGCCTGTGTGTGGACGGGCTCCAAACAATTGTTTCAACATGGCCCGGTTTCTTGGGCAGTGATGCCACCGAGGCCTTGGGGAAAAAAACCCTGCCCATCCCCCGGTTTTTGAAGGTTGCGCCGAGCCTGAGAGCCACCGTCACCCCCCATAAAATCCACCCAGTCACCCAGTGAGCTGTCACAAAAGATATAGCGGCCTTGGCCTTGCTTATGCCCTGTGTCGGTGGTCAGATGGATTTTTTCGACCACAGATGCAGCAAGGCTTTAAATTTTGAGACACGTTCGGCCCCGGAAGGGGGCTTTCTGGGAAAGAAATGCCGCTCGGCATCTGGATTGGGGGAGGCAAGGACAATTTCGTGGCGGAACCCTCTGTGTCCACAGACAGAAAGGGAACATTTCCAAGGCCCAAAAGTGCAATGCCGACATTTTAGGCTCTGGCTTTGGAAAGGTCTGGGTTTTTAAAAGTGTTTCTTCTGCTCCCAAAACCCGGGAAAAGAAGGGGCTGCTAGATGGCCTTTAGACGTGAAAGGGCTTAAATGGCGGAAGGAGAAGGTGAGGATGGGCTCTGTGTGCTGGTGGTACTCGGGGGACGGTGGAGGCTGAAGCGGAGGTGATCCCCGATAAGACTCTGAGGACTGGGCAGTGGGAGGAAGGGTGGTGGGGGCGGGGGAGGAGGGGGCGGAGACGGGGGTGTGCAGTGGGTTTGGGAAACCCGGCACGGTGTGGCCTTTTTTTTTCCAATGTTGCCCCCTTTCAACCATGCATTCACTGCGTGACTAGACATGTTGGTGGTGGTTTTCCCCCTAGATTCTTGCCTCTATGTTTCATTTACAGCAAAAGGCGGCAAATGAATCGCTGGGTGAATCAGAGGCTTGCTCAAAGAAAGGGCCCCCGGCTTGGAGTCCCGGACCTTTTGCCGGGCGATAGCGAGTGGCGGGGGGGTTCCCTGACCTGGCTTCCCGGGAAACATTGCGGACTTTGCCCGCCCTCTCCCTTTTTGAGGCGGGACCCCCATGACACTACCCCATGTCTTCCTCCCCCATCCCGTGATGAAACGCTCGCAAGCAAATTCGCTGAAAAGACCACGTTGGTCCGCAATGTCTATCATCATATCAACACAGGTGACTTGGTCGCCCGAATTCTGCATCCAGGAGCTGCGGGCTACAAGCAAGAGGCACTGCAAGGCGTTGCTGACCGGCCGGGATTTTTGCCGGTGACAACAAAATTGCTTATTCAAATTTAAGTGCAAGGTGGATCTTTGAACAATGCTGGCCTGCGCCAAAGTGAAAAAAAACACCTATCTGAAATGTATACGGATAATAAAAGTGGAGTTTTGCACCTATCAAATACACCTGCGGTGACTACAAAATTGCTGTATTCAAATTTAAGTGCAAGGTGGATCTATGAACAAAGTTGGCCTG
Source organism: Phyllomedusa bahiana (assembly GCA_025379985.1). Lineage (NCBI taxonomy): Eukaryota > Metazoa > Chordata > Amphibia > Anura > Hylidae > Phyllomedusa > Phyllomedusa bahiana. The sequence continues at coordinate 32,391 of JAODAL010036752.1, read as the reverse complement.
CGCCAAAGTGAAAAAAAACACCTATCTGAAATGTATACGGATAATAAAAGTTATTTTTTGCACCTATCAAATACACCTGCGGTGACGATGAAATTGCTGTATTCAAATTTAAGTGCAAGATGGCTCTATGGACAAAGCTGGCCTGAGCCAAAGTGAAAAAAACACCTATCTTTAATGTATATGGATCATAAAAGTGGAGTTTTGAACCTATCAAATACACCTGCAGTGACTGCAAAATTGCTGTATTCAAATTTAAGTGCAGGCTACACAACATACAAGTTATAATTCACCAAAAAACTGGCCAAAAAGTGTTAATAAAAACCCATTGCAATGCAGGGTCTAAACTCTAAACACAGTCTGGGCTTCACAATATCCACTCTCCTTTAAAGAGCCTGTCTGTCTGTGTTCGCCCACAGAACCTGCCCCCCCTCCCCCACCGTGGCTGTACAGCGCTAGATGCACCTTTAAAATTCTCAGCCTAAGTAACAAAAATCTGCAAATCTCTAATCTACCTAAGTTCTAATGTTCACAGCTGTAAGAAATTCCCTGTATCATATACATATATATATTCATATAAATATTATAAATAAATATGTATCTATACGAACATATACTGTATATATACAATCACCCTCTTACTGGGTTAGATTCGAAAGGTTAGGTGCAATGAAAGAGACACACTGGTGAGTATATATAAAAAAAGGTATATTGTATAGTATGGAAATTGATTGTATGGTTATATAAATGATATGGAGATATACAGGAACAGAAAGAAAACAAATGTTACATAAACACTATACAACCAATTATCAATGACAGTTACAAATCATATAACATATAACAAAATATATTACCCTCCTAGGCCTTCACATACCAATGTTCATATGCAGTGCAGAGCCATGTGCCCCATGTGTCTGCTGGCTTTCTCCCAAGACAAAGAGCCCGTCCAAGAGCATCCTCATGTCTTTTATACCCAAAGACCAAGACAATACCTTCCCCCATTACCCATAGGCCTCAGGACCTTTAAGTGTCCACCTTCATGTAGCATCCCCTTTTCATCTAGAAGTCAGGGACTTATCAGTCCGGTTTACAATGCTATGGCATCCTGGCAGAGGCAGATGCCTTTTGTTCTTTAAATTAGCACCTGAATGAGATGTGTGGTCTTCCAGGATGTTCCCATGAGAAACCAGTTTTTCCCCACAAGTGAAATACCTCCTATTTACATATCTAAGTATAACATAACATACATACATGTATATGTCTTCCAATATGTAAAAATCTGTATTTCTTACAAATCCCCACCTAGAGGGCGAATGACTCTTAAAGGAAAGAGTCCTCTAAACTAATTTAAAATATATGGTGACACATTAGCCATGGAGTGTGTGTTGCTTGAGGGGGCGGTGCTGTTACTTTTCAGTTGAACATTAGATTTGCTGAGACAAATTTGAGCTGACAACCATCAATAATATCATGTTCTGTGAAGTTAAACTTGCACCTATTACTAAATTCACAGATATATTTATCCTGATAACTCCTTAAGCCACGTTATTTAGACCTCACACCACACACACAAGTTTTTCATTTATTAGACACAAACACACCAGTCCATATCTGCTTTTCAATTACTTGGTGATTCTTTCCATGCTGCAGGCTCCTGCTATAGTCTGTGGGCTCTCAGATGTCTGTGGCTCCTTTGCTGGTTCCGAGATTGTAGTCCTCTTCTGGTCGTCTGTTTGGATTCTGTGCTCATTCTTCCAATAGATGCCTCCAACACCATATAATTGGATACACAGTCTTTATTCCATGACAGAAAACACTATTTTAGGACGGTTTGTTGCCCACCGATGAGCTGCTGCTGCTGCAAAGGTCACTCTTCACATCATAGCAGAAATGTAAATAGATTCACATGTAAAACACAAAATTGGTGTGATAGATCACTAGTTACCAGTGGCTTCAGGAACTAAGATTTTACTAACCCAAAATTAGGGTATTATTACCTCCAGCCAATTACTAAGGTTGGCAATTTCACCTATGTTTCAGTACCTCTAAATCAACTCCAAGTTTGACTATAAGGACACAAACAAGTTTTAAAAAGACAATCTGTAAAGACCATGTGTAATTTAAAAACTCAAAAAGTATGTGAGACCTGGATGCATTGTATAATACCATGTATCATTGGTCACTTCATATATTTTTATTGGGACAAACAAACATATAAGATGAAAAGCAAAAATTAAAAATTCAGACTGTGTGCTGCTTAATGTGCCACCATGTGACCCTTGATTACAGTTGTGGCCATTAAAGAGAAAACAATCTGTTATAAAATATAATTTAAACTTGTTACCATTGAGACAAATGCAAAAACTTTAGCAAAAGGTAGCAAACATTTTGCACACCAGAATGTAAATGAGACTGTTTGCTTCCAGTCCACTACAATATATTCACAGAGAGGTGTGAAGGTTTGCTAAACAATAGTGAGACATCCTCACCTATACATTTGCCACCCAATAGCAACTTTCCTATTCAGCTGGTAATGTATGCACCACCAGCTAACAGTTCAGGCATTTGAAAAACAAAAACAAAAGAATAAAACTCGATTTAGAATTTGGTCCACCTGACTGCATAGTGTTCAATATAGAGGCTTCCCCTTAAAAAATACAACAATGTTGTTAAGGTCCTCTATTCCTGCAAGGAAAGATAAAGATATATAGACAGGATCCTCCGTTTCTGAAAAACAAAACTTATTTAATTAATAAACAACACAGAACCTCCTCTATGAGAGGTTCACACAGGAATACGCCTTGTCTACACCCTTAACACCAGTTACAGCTTTTACACCTTCACATGATAATGGCAGCCATTTTCTTTGAGCTTCCTGTTTCTCATTTTGGGCCTGAACCACATGATATGGGACCCAGTGGGAATGCTTCCGGTGGCCATTTTGACCTTCTCTAAATCCCCACCTTGTGAAAGAATTTAATCTCTCTCTTTCTTTCATTTCTGGTCCATCCTGCTGTGGTTTTAAGTCCTTACATCTACTTTTTAATTGGAAACAGAATCTAGAAATATGGCCGGCTCTGTCACATGAGAAGCAAACTTTCAAACACTTTTCTTTATGTCCTGGGCAGAACTTTGCCATATGATCCCATTGTCCACATGCAAAGCATTTCACATTATTGTCTTTCCTCCATTCCCTCAGAGAAAATGGACAATATTTGGCAATGTGCCCCAGACGAGCACATGAAAAGCATTTGACTGATTTACATTTCATTTCAGATGCTGAAGCCATAACTGTGTTTTTAGCACATTTTGGTGGAGAAAGGGCACAGCACTGCTCTATATTTGGCACATTTGAAACCTCATTTGTTATCTTCTTAACAAACTCAAATTCATCCTCTTTGGAGGATGCAGTGTGCCCAGCCACATGGCTTTCAGCTGCCTTCAGCCTGTCCTGAAGCTGCTACACTTCCATCTCCAACAATTTGTTCTCTGCCATTACTAATTGGTTTCTAACTGACAAAGAAACATTGTTTTTAGCAGACACTTTAAAGCTTTCCAGCTCCTTATTCAAAACTTTTATCTGCTCCTCTAGCCTATCTTTCTGCTCTTGCAGATCCAACACATCAAGACATTCTACTTTGTTGTGTAAAATCTCATTTTGTGCTTTCAGTTTTCCATAATGCTCTGCTATGAAGCAGACAGAAAAAAGTAAAGCACATTTACCTTCAGACTTTGACAACTTTTTAGTTGCAATAGCCTGAGATAGAAAATTCTTAACTTGTAACCATGGATCATTAGATCCTTCCATCATGGTTACAAGTGCCTTTGTGTCCTTTACTTTAGCAATCTTTTTAAAGAAGGACTCCATGTTGAATTTTACACAACACCAAATACCCAAAAATCAAAATAACACAATCTACAATATATACACAAACAAATGTACCCCACAATTGCACTCATAACCTCCTACCTGGGGCTCGCCATGTTGTATGAAATTCCCTGTATCATATATATATATATATATATATATATATATATATATATATATATTCATATAAATATCACAAATAAATATGTATCTATACAAACATATATTGTATATATACAATCACCCTCTTACTGGGTTAGATTCGAAAGGTTAGGTGCAATGAATGAGACACACTGGCGAGTATATAAAAAAGGTGTATTGTATAGTATGTGAAATTGATTTTATGGTTATATAAATGATATGGAGATACACAGGAACAAAAATAAAGGAAACAAATGTTACATAAACACTATACAACCAATTATCAATGACAGTTACAAATCATACAACATATAACAAAATATATTACCCTCCTAGGCCTTCACATATCAAATTCATATGCAGTGCAGAGCCATGTGCCCCATGTGTCTGCTGGCTTTCTCCCAAGACAAAGAGCCCGTCCAAGAGCATCCTCATGTCTTTTATACCCAAAGACCAAGACAATACCTTCCCCCATTACCCATAGGCCTCAGGACCTTTAAGTGTCCACCTTCATGTAGCATACCCTTTTCATCTAGAAGTCAGGGACTTATCAGTCCGGTTTACAATGCTATGGCATCCTGGCAGAGGCAGATGCCTTTTGCTCTTTAAATTAGCACCTGAATGAGATGTGTGGTCTTCCAGGATGTTCCCATGAGAAACCAGTTTTTCCCCACAAGTGAAATACCTCCTATTTACATATTGAAGTATAACATAACATATATGTCTTCCAATATGTAAAAATCTGTATTTCTTACACAGCTAAAAGCATAGATGTCTGTGTGGACAAATAGAACAGTTTCGCTGAGCTGTTTTGACAGAGACCGAGCACATGTCCTGCTCTTATGAGACACAGACACACACTGATCATGAACAGGAAGGGCTGTTCTAAGTAAAACGAGGTCATGTGATTTTTCCAGCCAATCGCAGCCATACACATCCCATTCATGACGTCGCACACCCAGCTCACCCTGCTCTATTCTGTAAGCTGATTTGCAGGCCGCCAAAATGACAGGAAGCGCTGAAAATGGCTCGATTTTAATAGATTATGCGCAGATTTTAACCTAAATTATCGCGTGATCGAAAAAATCCGATCAACATAAAAACCGTGCCGATTTCAACTTTGTCGATAATAATCGCTCAACACTATCATCATCCCCACTTGAGACACCTTGCAAAGGAGATTCCTCCTATGGACATGAACACTGACATCCTTCTCTTCCTCGGGAGAGACATTCTGAGAGTCCATAAGGTGCGTCAACAATGCAATGGTCCCGATGATGCCCCATACGCACATAGACTTGACCTAGGCTGGGTAATCATTGGCAATGTGTGTTTGGATAGGAATCTTAAACCGTCTCGAGTGAACCCCTTTAAAACCTTTGTGCTCAACAATGGTCGCACAACCCACTTCAAGCCATGCCCTCATCATTACGAGGTAAAGGAGCATCTTTCTAATTTCAGTAAGGCCCCAGACATCATTCCTACGCCTTATGATTACTTAGGAGGAGCGGTGTTTCACACAACACAAGACGACAACAGAGTAGCCTTGTCCATAGAAGATAAAGAGTTTATCAAAATAATGGACAGAGAATGCTTCAAGGATCAATCTAACCACTGAGTTGCACCCTTACCCTTTCAGGCTGAAAGAGCCAGGCTTCCTAACAACCGGGAACAAGCATTATCCAGATTCATCTCCTTGCAACGTACATTAAGAAACAAGCCTGAGATGAAAGATCACTATGTGGCCTTCATGGAAAAGATATTTCTCAAAGACCACGCAGAGCCAGCTCCACCTTTGCAAGAGCATGAAGAATGCTGGTATCTTCCTTCCTTTGGAGTGTATCACCCACGAAAACCCAACCAGATCAGGGTGGTGTTTGACTCCAGTGCAAAGCATCATGGCGTATCCCTGAACGACATTCTCCTCACAGGCCCAAACCTGACCAACAGCTTGGTAGGAGTGCTCATGAGATTCAGAAAGGAGACAGTCGCCATTACTGCTGACATTGAGCAAATGTTCCATTGTTTCATCGTACGAGAAGACCACAGAAATTACCTCAGGTTTCTGTGGCACAGGGGCAATGACACTAATGAGAAAATGATCGAATACCGCATGAAGGTGCACGTGTTCGGTAACAGTCCTTCACCTGCTGTCGCTACTTATGGCCTACAAAGGACTGCTGCTGATGGTGAGTCAGAGTTTGGGAAGGATGCTCGGCACTTGCCCACAGCAGAAGAAGCCATAGACCTGCTCTAAAGGACACAAGATATGCTGTCTAAAGCTTGTCTGCGGTTACACAAAATTGCCTCCAATAGTACTGCTGTCATAAAAGCCTTTCAGCCCAGCGACTGTGCCGCAGAATTCAGAGACTTGAACCTTGGCATAGACGACCCTCCAGTGCAGAGAAGTCTGGGTTTGAGATGGGAGTTGTTAAATGATTCCCTTGGCTTCCAGGTTAATTGTACAGACAAACCATTAACTAAACGTGGAGTCCTCTCAGTGGTAAACTGCCTATATAACCCACTGGGATTTGTAGCACCTTTGACTGTACAGGGCAAATTCCTACTAAGACAGCTCTCAGAGACTATTGAGGACTGGGATGCTCCACTGCCCCTTGACAAGCAGCGGAAGTGGGAGTCCTGGAAAGAATCCCTGCAGTCCTTGGATAGGATTCACATACCACGTTGCTACATTCCAGCATCTCTCTCCACAAGCCAGAGAAGGGAAGTCCACATATTCTCAGATGCATCAACTGAGGCCATCGCTGCCTCTGCCTACCTGAAGGTAATTGAAAATTGCAGTAAAGTTCATGTGGGATTCCTGTTTGGAAAGGCTAAACTAGCTCCTAAACCAGAACACACCAACCCAAGACTAGGACTATGTGGCGCTGTACTTGCTGTAGAGATTGCAGACTTTATTCAGCATGAGCTTGATATTCATGTGGATGACATTCAGTTCTACACTGACAGCAAGGTTGTCCTGGGTTACATAAACAATCAAACTAAACGCTTCTATGTATATGTCAGTAACCGCATCAAAAGGATTAGGAAATCCTCTAACCCTAAGCAGTGGCACTACGTTCCATCTCACCTCAACCTTGCAGACTGTGCCACCAGACTGTCGTCTGTTAGTGCCCTTGCCAAAATCTCTTGGCTGACAGGTCCAGAGTTCTTGCTGAATGAGAATAAAGAAACATCTGGTGAAGAAGACTTCAGTCTCCAAGACCCTGACAACGATCCTGAGATTCGTCCTGAAGTGAGTACCCTCATCACCAATTCAGAAAGGAGGTCCGGCTTGAATTGTCACCGCTTTGAATGCTTCTCCAGATGGCTAAATCTCGTACGCACCATTGCAAGGTTAGTTCACATCGTACAGTGCTTTCACGCCAAGGATGATATTACTGATTGTCGTGGTTGGCACAAGTGTCCCAAGTCCCTCTCTGCAGAAGACATTACACTAAGTGAGATGTTAGTGATACATAACATGCAGCAGAGTGCCTTTCATACTGAACTCAAATGTCTTCATAACTAACAGGACATTCCAAAAACCAGCCCTGTTGTCAACTTGAAACCAGTAGTCACACTACAAGAAACTTTTCAAGTACATTGACTCAATTGCTCATCACCGGATTTTTCCTGAACATCCTGCTAGGGATTATCTACCATTGAACTGTTCCTCATCATCTGTTTTTCCAGTTATTGTTGTCTGTTTTATTACATTTGTCTTTCAGGTTCCAGAATCATCATTCTACAACAGAAATAAATTTACATTATTTTGGTTATGTATAGTGAAATCCAAGGATTTCAGACGGGGAGTATGCTGTAACAGCTTCATATATGTATATTATGCAATGTTATGTTTCTTATATTATGTAATGCTGCCACCTCTGGCTAAAGTTTTCATTGTTTAACATCTGTGTTCCTGCTCCTTTAACCAATTTTCCCATGGTGCACTGTTTCCTCTTCTCCTCCCTCTCTCGTATATTATCTCCTGTTTCTTCTCTGTCCTCCATCATGGCTGTGAGCAGACTTACTGATCTTCACTGTGATGTAGCATTGTGTTTTGACCGCATGGCATACAGTTCTTCAAGGTATCTTCATTAAAACTGTACCTTAAGCAACTCCATTGCATCCTCTCTACATGCAACTGGCACATGCTGGAACTTAATGTCAGCTGTCTACCATTAGCTTATGCAAGAGACTGCACTCACAACCTCTCCGGGTCTTCTCTAACGTATATCTGTGGCAGAATAGAGTCCTTTTAATCTCTTCAAAGGTGGTAGCAACGTGTGTTTTGGGATGACTGGGCTATGTTGAGGTGTGATGTCTACTAAGTTTGCCACATGAGTAGAAGGTGAGTACAAGGTTAAGTGAGTGGAGATATATTAACCCATTGCATTGGCACCTATGTCACATGCTGGTGTGTACAAGACAATCACTATGTGACATTCTTACAATCAGGTGATCAGTCCATGAATTGTTTCACCTCTGTGCACCACTTGATATCATTCCAGTATGTTATCATTCTCCGAACCACTGGGACAAGCAACAGTGAACGCTGCTGACATCTGACATAGGAGAGTAGGAAAATCCACCAGTGGACCCCTTAGCATGGTTGGCCCTAGGTGAAGTGCAAGAGTCATGCATAGTAGCTGTATGATGGGTCCTCAGAATGAACTTCACTGGTGGGCCCCAGGAATCAACTCCACTGGTGAGCTCCAAGAATTAACTCAACTTGTAGGACCCACAGAATCTACTCCACCATGGCCCCAAGAATCAATTCACAATCACATGCCACATGATCCGATTTTTCAGGTTACATGTGGCTAATAAACTTTCCTAAAATCTAGCTTTTATAAATTTGATGATTATTTTCATAACTTGGTGACACCTGTTCCGTCCTTCAGGGCCGGGACAATGGGTAGGCAGAGGTGGGTGATCGTCTAGGGCGCCACCTCTGTCACTTGATAGGGGGGCGCAGTTATCTACAGTGAATCTACACACCCAAAAAGTCAGAACTGCTGCAGTCGCTCACGCTACTAAGCAGCGTGTTCTGCGGAACGTCACTCTTTTTCAGTCAGAAAGAAGGCTCCACTCACCTCACTAAGGCCCGACTGCCCCCCTTCTCCCAAGTGCCAACAGCTTCCAAAGCTCCGGGACTGGACCAGAAAGTTCACAGTCAATTAGCTATCACACTTTCTGTGTGTAGCTTCAGAGAGTGCGCACAGGAGGAGCTCTGCCTGTTCCTTGAAATGAGCGGGCCGATAGGGAGCAGAGAAGAAGGGGACGTATTAAGTTGTAAGTGAAAAGTCTGCAGGCTCACACTATAAATCATCATCCCTAAAGGTGTGACTTGTCCAGCTCCCTGCGCAGTGTAGGATAATGCTGGACGGAGCGTACAGGCTGAACTGATGACTGTCATCTCCTCCACACTGATAATGGATCAGGTAAGAGACCACAGACATCAGTTCAGAGCCCCCCCGCTCTTTCTGCAAAATGTATACTGTATTGTGAACATCCCCATGTACCTTTTTTATGACACATACATATTTAATACATAGATTGTATGTATTATATTTTTAAAATATATATAATATATATAATAACATAATATCATGTTTCTGCAGTTGATACAATTTCCATGACACTGAATTTGTAGAGTTTGCAGTATGTTTTAATATATTGTAAAAAAAAAAAAAACTTTTTATAATTTTTATAATTTGAACTGCGAAAACCTTTTTTGTGATACTAACATTTTTTTTTTTTCAATCATGAATTCTGAAATAGGGTATGTTTTTTGCCGTGGTGTATTTTTTTTAGAGTCCATTTTGAGTATATGCGACTTTTTGAACTTTTGGGAATTTTTTTTCTTCTATGGTGTTTACCAAAAGTATAAATGTTTTATTTTAAATAGATCAACTTTTACAGACCGTGTACCTTATTTTTTATTATTTTTTTTTTTGTAAAATAGCAAAAGGAGGATTTGAACAGCTCACTTGTCCTAATACGGCATTCAATTTACACATTTTCACCCGCCCATGGGGAGGGGTAACAGGGGATACGGCATATGACGCTATGAAACATTCATAAGGCTTGGCTGCTATGGCAACTGTATGGCACCCCACGATTGCATCTCGAGAGGAGGAGATTGGGGACTGCAAAAGATTGTGGTTATATACTATATTATTTAGACACTGTGGTGGCCTTCTCGATGGCATCTAAATGGTTTTCCTAGGAGGTGGGTGGAGAGATGGAAGGGGGTGCCATTTGCCCTATTTGCCTAGGGCAGCAAAATGACTTGTCCCAGCCCTGCCTTCCTTGATTTTTGTGATCTTACGGTTTTCCGTTTTGGTGTTGCAATTTTAATTTTAAGGTGTGTAAGTTTATTAAAAAAAAACAGTAAGAAAAAAATCACAACCCCTTTTTTAACACAATGCTTTTTAAAGAAGAAGGGATGTCACAATAATATAAAGAGACTTTTATTACACTTAAACCAGAACTTTAATGGCTGATATGTTATTGCTGTCTTTGCCCTTTAAATACTAGAGGAATATACTTGAAAGCATTGCTCCCTCTTTAATTCATGAACTATAACCTTAGTTTTGAGGAATGTACAGTTACAGGAACACAGGCACATTAAAGTAATTCTCCTTTGGTTTTTATGATTAGTAAAGTCTTGCTGCTACATTAACCTATCACATTATAGTCAATATGTATTCATCAGATTGGTATTCTTTATGAATTGCTATTAAAATATACTGTATATGAATCTATTTATGTTCTGAAATGGAAAGTAAATGACACATAAAAACTCATATTTTGCGTACACACAATATTCCATTGGTGCTGAGGAAAGTACAATTAGTGAAAAAATTCTACTTTGCTACTTAATGCATTTTCAGGTGACCTCAATACAAGAGTCAAGCTATGCATTAATTTCTACTAAGCAATAAGTAATTATCATTAGCATAAAACTTTATTTTATTTTTTTAATTAAAAGTCAAGATCTTTTCGAATGTTGGATTTTTCCAAAAAGAAATCAATAAATATAAACCAAAGTTCACAGACGCAATCACAACCTTTTTTACAAACTTCAGTTGGATTTATATATGTGGCATGAAGATAGACATTTACAGATTTGATGAGTTTGTTGTACGGATGTAGAAAAATTTTATTTGACTATGATATAATTTGCCCATTCTCTGATCTTATCTTAAATCTAAGGCTATTGAAAAGCATTGAAGAAGTTAAGTTAACAACTAATATTATACTGCATTTTCTGTCAAGTTTTTATTTTGCTACATCGGTATATGTAAGCCACTCATTAACATCTGGTGTCGTAGCACCACGTCAATGAGCCTTGTGCATTATGTTCCGTAATTGGTAATTTAGTAATTTCAGCTTAAAAGAAGTTCAGTGTCATATGACAGCCATGTTTTTCATCAGAGATTCCACAAGAATATAGTAGACTTCTATATAGGGAACACCCTCGGTGTCAGATTAGAGTTATTTGGGCCCATCAGATGGGAGAACATCTATTTTTGGTGACATCTTTTTTTGTTATGGTTGGACACATTGGATGTGTCATCAGACAAATAAAGTAAGTTTTTTGTGATTCAATCTGAAAAAAATAGGCCAATTTGGCAATCAAAATCTGCACAAATACCTATGCCACATCTGAACGTACAGTACCTTATTTGTGTACAAGGAAGAAGGGCTGAAAAAACACAGATAATATAGGAAAGTAATGAAAAAGGTGATGGTATACAACCAAAGACAAAACAGGCACACCTGCAAGATAGCTTTATGAAAAACACAAATAAAGTCTCAGACCTAAAGCCACAAACTGGACCAATGGAGTGAATCAGAGGACGTCAGGACTCAATGGATCCACAAGGTAGGTATCAACTGATATCTACCCTCTCTATCCATAAGGCACACTACACATGAAGGTTAGCAATGGTCAGTTGCACAATAAAAAATTTATTGTTAAACTATGTAAGTACGGTACAGAGTATTTCAAGGATACAAATTCTGTTTATCAGGTACTTATCTTACTTCTTTTGTGTGTCACAGCTACTTGTTGATGTCCTCTTGGGAAAATATTTCAAATAATACAAGTCTAAGCATTTTTGTGCACTTTGTGCTACAGCTCAGCACAATAGTTACCCTATTGACTTTGTCATTGTATTTTTTCATTGCATTCAAATGTAACAGAACAATAAACTGAAGAATTTCAATGTCTATTTCCCTCTCCACCCTCAAGGATGTTTATTTTTTCATACGGTAGGCAGTCTAAAATATTTTATATAACAGAACCACAACAACATAGTTTGAAAATAGATGCAGTGTATAACTTTTTGTTTGTTCAGATCAAAAGAATTGTCACGCATACTGGACTTTGTGTGATTTCACTATGTAGAATCAAATTGTGAAATAAATACATTATTAATGAGAAAAAATCTAACATATGTTGCATATGTGAACATGTATGAATGTTTGTACAAATGTGCATATGTAATATATAAATATTGGAACAAAACAGATCTGTAATTTCTATATTTATATACGAAAAGTAACATACAAAGAGATTAAGAGTAAAACAAATAAAAAAAAGGTTTAGAACTATGTTCTTCTTGATTTTCTGACAAAGGAACAAATTTGTTCTTGTGGAATGGCAGTTAATGGGCTATTAATATCTATCATTAGCTAAAGGACCATCCCATAAATTGTGATTTAAAGAATTATGTGCATGAAATGGCTGTGTAAATGAAAGTAGTTAATTTTAGCTGATGTACAAGCCCAATTGGAATAACCATAAAATCTAAACACAAAGAAAACTCATTTCATATATACAATTACACATTTTCTTTGTAGAACAATTTTGCATGTTGCTAAGGTTGAAGGTATATCAAGAATCATTTTACCTATAAAGAAAACCTTAGATGCTTCATGAATGTTTTGATTACATGCCAATGTAAAATTATTGAAGTGTAAAAGGTTGGTGGTATACAGTTTAATAAAGTCTTGTGAAAAACCTATGTTTAATTCTGATTGTAACTGTAACCCTAACCCTAAATTTGGATTAGTGTTAGAATTTTTTTTTTTTTACTGGGTTTGAATATGCTAAATTCCCCCTTTACTGGTGCATTTGGTGACTCTGATGACATTTTCAGTCTAAAAGTCATTCAATTTTAATGTGACACTGCGCTGGAAGTGACATTAGGTGGAAGTGACTACAGAGCAACAGTGCCCGAGACTGAAGGGAAATGGGGAATGGGTAAGTTAAGTCACCCAAAACTAGTAAAAAAAAAATCTAACTCTAATCCCAATTAAAGGTCAAGCTTATGGTTATGGTAATTTTTTTTTGCAAATTTTGCCAAAAATCAGTTTTGGCCAAACTGAGAAAGCAAATGATTAGATGGGGAATTGTCACAAGGGAGATAATAGGGGTGAGTATAGAGGAAAAAAAATAGATGGGTTGAAAAGGCCATTATCATATTCATTCTTGCTATGGATCACTTTCTCTTGAATGTGAGCTACTATATGATATAATACACAACCTTATGTTCATTATCACTTTTCTTTTATTTTGACCTAACATAATTCTTTAGGAACAACAGGAAAAATTGGTGCTAATGCATGTTTCAAGATAATGAGGTAGATCCAAAATTAAGTTGAATTAAAAACATATACTAAAGTGTTCTCGTTATAAATAATTCCCATAGTTTTAAGCATTATTCTAGCTAAGCAAAATGTAGTATTAGCATGAAGGTTTTATTGAATAAAGTTTCCTAGATCCAGATGGCACCAAATATGATCAATGAACATTTGTTGGATGATATAGTATGTGTGAAAGGGACATTAGATTTTAAAGTCCTAGGGCTGTCACTGATGAAATATCTCATTATAATGCAATACAACACAGGGCATAGGGTAAAATAGCAGTGTGCAAAGACAGAAGTCCATTTAGCAATGACATTGGCAAGTCGCAGCTGCAAGAACACATTTATTAAAAGCTGAAAATATTACTATCATCTCTTTACTTCAAGGCAACCAATAATGGCTAGGTTAATAATTAAATATATTATTCTTTGGTCCTATAAATTTAGTCAAGGACATGCATGTGATTCCATTTGCTTTGAAATAACTATATGTTGTATCTAAATATAATTTTATTTATTATGTTACTACTATAGTGTTAATGCTTGTACTATCATTAATAACAAAATAGTATGTTAATTCATATTTTTAAACATAAGTACAGTAGTTCAATCACAAAAGCAGATGTATAACTAAAAATAGGGCCTGAGTGCTTATGCATATGACCCTCTAGATTTATAATTGCACGGCATGTATAGAACACCATAAGATTACACATGTAATTCATAAAGTTCCATACTATAAAGTCTATGGCTCACTGAATAGCATGTTGTAAACAGTCCTACTATATACATGAACAAATATGATTATTTTGTTACATAGTTACATAGTTTGTAAAGCTGAAAACAGACGTCCATCCAGTTCAGCCTATTCTCCTACAGCAATGTAGTGTTGATCTACAGTGTAGATTCAGAGGAAGGCACAAAACCCCATGAGGTAGAAGGCAATTTTCCTAATTTTAGGAAATCAGAAAACATCCTTGGATCAATTACCCTTCTACAGAATCCTAGTCACTCTAACGTGTTATATTATTACACTCTAGAAATGTATTTTGACCCTTCTTTAGAATCCTAGTCACTATAACTTATTATATTATTACACACTAGAAATGCATCCAAACCCTTTTTGAACTCTGTTAGTGAATTCACCATGACAAATTCCTCTGGCAGAGAGTTCCACAGTCTCACTGCTCTTACAGTAGAGCACAGGTGTCAAACTGCCGGCACTCCAGCTGTTGGGAAAAAACAACACCCCTCATAAAATTTTATAATATATAAAAGTGGGCATGATGGTAGTTTTATTTTACCAAAAGCGGGAGGGCCGCCACTTTGACACCCCTGCAGTAGAGAATCCATTCCTATGTTTATCTAGGAACCTTATTTTCTCTAGACCTAGATTCACCTTGTTCTAGATACAGTTCTGGGTATAAATAGATCTTGGGAGTGATCTCTATATTGACCTCTGATATATTTATTGATATTTATTATGTCCCCCTGAAGCCATGTTTTTTTCTAATCTGAACAAGTCTAATTTTGCTAATCTTTCTGGCTCTTCCTATTCCTTTCATTACTTTTGTTGCCCCCTTTTGAACCTGTTCAAGCTCTGACCAGGGACTTGTGTAATGGGGGAATAATGTTCTCATCATGTGCATCTATACCACATTTAATGCAACCCATGATCCTACTTGGCGTGGCAGCTGCAGCCTGACCTTGGCTCCTACACTAAGATTGCCAAGTGTTTTTCCACATCAAGAGCCTGAAAGACAAGTGCATGCATACATACACTGGCTTCAGACCTTCAGCAAGCTTTGGTATCCCCATCTAAGCTGGAGGTGCTGGAAGGTGAAGTGGAGAGGAAACTTTAGAAGATTCTAGTGTATTGATTATAGTTAGGGCTTTCTGAACCACAAAGGCTGTGGCTGGAGAGCCAAAGAGCTACATGTCATTTATATGACTAGTGAATCCTCGGACAACCTGAGTTTAACACTGACAGGAACCTTGGTCAGTGGCCACATTATTCTGTTGCAGTCTCATACCAAAGATGTTGGTTTCTGAATGCAGTGCATTAGTGGCTTGAAAAACTGGGGTACTGAATCTAAGGAGTCTCCTGATTTTCATCCTTAAAGGGGTTTTCTCACTACAAAGAAACATACACGGACAGGTAATTGAAGACTTTTTTGAAATACATTAGTCTTTTGATTTTACCTTGGTCAGGAGATAAGAGAAATTGTATCTATTCTGAGCGCAGTTTTCTCTGGTTAAGTTCATATTTGCCCTACTAATTAGACAGAGAGCAAGGAGTGCATCACCACGAAAGGAGGTCACTCTGGAGAAGACTCTTTTGGTGTATGATTTTTGCCGTTAAGATTCCAATTTTTATGCGCGTAACAATAGTATAAAATGTGCCTGATTTAGGAACCCGCTGTACTGCGGTTCATAAATCAGGTGCATTCTAGCACTAAGACGACACTTCTGGCTCACGTAAAGCATGTTGAAAGGGGTGTAACTGTTCCAGCAGTAATGCGCCTAGTATTGCCGCAATGTAGCTTCGTACGGGTTCTTCTACGACCTGCCTCCCGTACGCCCCCCGAAATCAGGCACATTATAGTATCAGGTTGCTCTGTAATGTGCCTGATACTGACGTACAGGCGATGTAAAAATATAGCGAACGAGGCTTTTGGGGCTGAAAATACATCAGACTTCTGGCGCAGCCCCGTTCATACATATCGCCATTTATCTCTACCAATATTAGATTTTGTTTACAGACAATCAATGGTTTTCATTCCTCGGAGCACTTGTTGCTTTGTTTATTGAAGATTAAGGGTGACATGTATGATTGGGAGTTGCACCTGTTATCTTGTGAAAAGTGCGCCTCACCGTGTCGAATCCCCTTCGGCTCTTTCGGCTGCGCCTAACATGAAGGGGCGTGCAATGGGCGCGCTGCGGGCATTCTGGGGCGGGACGCGGCAAATTCGAAAACTCCGATGCATGCATGATTGCGGGTCGGCAAAGTGAGGCGCATCGCAGCGCTTTACAGCTCTGACAAGCAGACCAAGTTTAATGTGGTCTATCTGAGCGGAGAAGTCGAAGCGGAGCGCGGTATTCTTGTAACGTGCTAAAGTTCTACACTTACAGCAGTACACTGCAAAAATAAATGATTTGTCAAGAATAGTGATGAGCGATTGTGTCAACTATCGTTATCGATTCGATAGTCGATATCGGCAATTATCATGACGATTTCCGATAGTTGATAACAGATTATTGCCGATGACCATTAAAGTCTATGGGAGAGGAACAACACCTTCATTCTTACACCCAAACAGGGCTGGAGAAGCTGGAATTAACATCCACAACAGTAAACTGGATAAGTGATACATCTTAGGCAACACAATTAGGCAACAAGAGTCATAGAAAAATACTGACAGACTATTCACTATCCCTGTCTTGTACCACAGCATGACCCACAAATAAAAAGAGCCAGAAGGCAGTATTATTTGAACCATCATTTTACTTCAACTGGACATTGACAATCCCTGTCTAGGAATGCAGCATAACCCTTAAACCTGTCTGATCCACAGATTAAAAAGTGCCAGAAAAAGGAGTCTTTGAACCACCATTTTAGTTGAACTGGACATTGACTATACATGCCCTGTACCGCAGCATGACCATCAAACCTGCATGACCCACAGATTAAAAAGTGCCGGAAAAAGGAGTCTTTGAACCACCATTTTAGTTTAACTGGATATAGACTATCCCTGTCCTGGAACGCAGCATGACCCTTAAATCTACATGACCCAGGGATAAAAAAGTGCCGGAAAAAGGAGTCTTTCAACCACCATTTTAATTGAACTGGACATTGACTATACCTGTCCTGGACTGCATTATGACCCTTAAATCTGTCTGAACCACAGATTAAAAAGTGCCAGAAAAAGGAGTCTTTCAACCACCATTTTAGTAGAACTGGAGATAGACTATCCCTGGGCCACAGCATGAGCCCCAAACCTACCTGACCCACAGATTAAAAAGTGCCGGAAAAAGGAGTCTTTGAACCACCATTTTAGTTGAACTGAACATTTACTATCCCTGTCCTGGGCCACAGCATGAGCCCCAAACCTGCATGACCCACAGATTAAAAAAGTGCCAGAAAATGAAGTCTTTTAACCACCATTTTAGTTGAACTGGACATTGACTATACCTGTCCTGTACTGCAGCATGACCCTCAAACTCGCTTGACCCACAGATTAAAAAGTGCCGGAAAAAGGAGTCTTTGAACCACCATTTTAGTTGAACTGGACATTGACTATACCTGTCCTGGACCGCAGTATGACCATTAAACTTGTCTGACCCACAGATTAAAAAGTGCCAGAAAAGGAGTCTTTCAACCACCATTTTAGTTGAACTGGAAATTGACTATACCTGTCCTGTTCTGCTGCATGACCCTTAAACTCGCTTGACCCACAGATTAAAAACTGCCGGAAAAAGGAGTCTTTCAACCACCATTTTAGTTGAACTGGACATTGACTATACATGTCCTGTACTGCAGCATGACCATCAAACCTGCATGACCCACAGATTAAAAAGTGCCTGAAAAAGGAGTCTTTCAACCACCATTTTAGTTGAACTTGACATATACTATCCCTGTCCTGGACCGCAGCATGACCCTTAAATCTACATGACCCAGAGATTAAAAAGTGCCGGAAAAAGGAGTCTTTCAAGCACCATTTTAATTGAACTGGACATTGACTATACCTGTCCTGGACTGCATTATGACCCTTAAATCTGTCTGAACCACAGATTAAAAAGTGCCAGAAAAAGGAGTCTTTCAATCACCATTTTAGTAGAACTGGACATAGACTATCCCTGTCCTGGGCCACAGCATGAGCCCCAAACCTACATGACCCACAGATTAAAAAAGTGCCAGAAAAAGAAGTCTTTTAACCATCATTTTAGTTGAACTGGACATTGACTATACCTGTCCTGTACTGCAGCATGACCCTCAAACTCGCTTGACCCACAGATTAAAAAGTGCCAGAAAAAGGAGTCTTTGAACCACCATTTTAGTTGAACTGGACATTGACTATACATGTCCTGGACCGCAGCATGACCATCAAACCTGCATGACCCACAGATTAAAAAGTGCCGGAAAAAGGAGTCTTTGAACCACCATTTTAGTTGAACTAGACATTGACTATACCTGTCCTGGGCCACAGCATGAGCCCCAAACCTGCATGACCCACAGATTTAAAAAGAGCCGGAAAAAGGAGTCTTTGAACCACCATTTTAGTTGCAATCTGGGCACATTGACTATACACCTGGTCCTGTACTGCAGCATGACCCTCAAACTCGCTTGACCCACAGATTAGAAACTGCCGGAAAAAGGAGTCTTTGAACCACCATTTTAGTTGAACTGGACATTGACTATACCTGTCCTGTACTGCAGCATGACCCTCAAACTCGCTTGACGCACAGATTTAAAAAGTGCCAGAAAAAGGAGTCTTTGAACCACCATTTTAGTTGAACTGGACAGTGATTTTGCCTGTCCTGGACTTCAACATGACCCTTATACCTGTCAGAACCACTGATTAAAAAGGGCCAGAAAAAGGATTCTTTGAACCACCATTTTAGTTGAACTGGACATTGACTATACCAGTCCTGTACCGCAGTATGACCATTAAACCTGTCTGACCCACAGATTAAAAAGTGCTGGAAAAAGGAGTCTTTGAACAACCATTTTAGTTGAACTGGACATTGACTATACCTGTCCTGGACCGCAGCATGACCCTCAAACCTGCATGACCCACAGATTAAAAAGTGCCAGAAGAAAGTAGTCTTTGAAGCAATATTTTAGTGAATGGACATTGACTATTCATATCCTGTAATGCAGCATGACTCAAAAACCCGCACAGGTGCACTTATGGACCATCAGCATAAAATTTCGCAATAATAAATAAACTATATTAAAAACAACTCGTTTTCCAATACTGCTGCTGCTAGAGCTACTTGCCATTCTACTGGTGACACTGTTCCACCGTGACATTAGAATGTGAAGCAAACGAAACAGATGTCCCCAGTAGGTCAACGAGGCAAGAATATTTATGCATCGCTATTTTCTGAGAGCCATAACGTTTTTATTTTTCCGTATACAGAGCTGAGTAAGGACTTTTTTTTTGCGGGATGAACTGACGTTTTAATTGGTACAACGTTGGATTTTATTTACCGTACAGGTAAATTAACATGACAGATTTATAGGGCAGGTCGTTACGCATGGGGCGATACCAAATATGGGTACTTTATTTATTTTTGATTTTTTTTTTGGGGCGATTGGTTTTTGAAAAGGGGGGAAAAGGGGGGTGTAGTGTTTTTTATTTTATTTTGTCTTTTTGTGTTTTATTTTTTTTCCCCTTTTTTTACTTTTCTTTTTTTTTTTTTTTTTACTTTTCCCCACAGGGGTTTGGGAATGAGTGATCTTTAGATTTTCATTCAATGGGGAAATCACTAAACAGCTTTTTTGTGTTTACGGTTCCTTTTGGAAACTGTAAACACGATCCCGGGCCAGGGCCCATCGTATGTCATAGAAAAACCCGTAAGGCTTTCTATCCCCTTCTGTCTGTTGTCAGCCAACAAAAACCAGGAGGTGCATCTCCTCGCGTCCCCCTTATTTTTATTGCGACCCATCGGTCCCGAAAAATTAAGGGGGTTTATCGCCCCCCACCCCTCCCCCCGGGATTTGATTCTTTGTGGGGGAGGGATCCCTGCTGGATGTCAGCTGTAATTTTAACAGGGGAAATACCGCGCCCGGGCGCGCGAACTCTGTCCTGTAGTATAGCGCATGATTATTTGCTGTACTCACAGCACCATGACCCCAAAAACCACTGACAGTTTCGAAAAAATTTTTAAAGAAAATGATTAAATGGAATACTGTTTTTTTTATAAACCTTGGTTTTCTTTTTTCGTCCCCTCACGACAAAAAACCCGCAAAATTTACCTGTTGGGAAATGAGAATAAAAATTGCAGTAAGGGAAAATTTTCATTTAAAAAAAAAAAAAATTTAAAGGGACCATTTCTGTTTGAAGAAAGGGAAAGTAAGTTGACTGGGAATAATCGGGGGACCCCGGGAATTGGGGGGCCCCCAACCCTCACAGAGATCCATGCCTGATTCATCTTGATTTAAAATCAAAACCCATCAAAAATTATCTGTGGAAAGCCCCGGGTGCATTTGTCTGTAATACCTTTTCCCCCAGCGGTGCTGAAGGTCCACTCAATATACGCTGGGTGCTGGGCAGGTAAACACCTCTATGGGGTGGGGAGCTGCTCGGGCCTTGTCCATTTTGGATACCCAGAAGTTATTGGGTCCGGACATATCAAAAACATCGGGTTGATCCAGATATTTTTGCACCTTTATCTTTAAAAATGGGCTCTGTGTTTTTTTATGTGTTTCCCCGCAATTTCATGCGTTGGTGGGGGTGGTAAATAAGGATTTCCTGTGGTCACTCATTAGGCTCCCGACACAATGCTTTTCCCGCCCGCTTTCCGCTGCGGCTACTTGGGGACTCTACTGCTGTCTTTTTTGTTGATGTTTTCCCCCCGTGACATTTTAAAGAACGCAAAAGCAGATGCAACAGATGTCTCCAGTTGATGAGTCAGCAAGGTCTCCTTTTTCCTTTGCATTTTACTCTCTATTTGGGTGGGTGGAAGGAAGTGCTGAGTTTTGTTTTGTACCGGGATCCAGGAGAGGGCCACCCAGAAATTTGTTGTTCATTTTGATGGCCTTAATGCGAGGTCATGTTGGAGGAAATGGAGCATCCAAGCACTCATGTGAGAGATGGAGCCTTGATTTCCCAAGCATCTGGGTCGAGGGGCACTAGCAAACTGATCTTCCTCATCTTCCTCCTCCACCTCAAATCCGTGCCAACCTCTTTCCAAGGCAGGGACATCAGTAACGTCGGTGTCCAGGAATACCTCATTCTCCTCCTCCTCCGCTTCCTCCACCATAGCTTCAACACAGCCCTGACTTGCCTCAGATGCTGTATGATGAGAGCTGAGGCGTCGCCTTGCACGAGGCCTGGACCCAGGACCACTGCCTGATGAAGACCGATAAAGTTGTGAAACTGTCGGGCCTTGTGGATTCGACGGAGAGAAAGGCTCCATGTCCGCATCTGTGTCCGTCTTCCTCCGTCGCTGGCGGGACCTGCTGTTTCAGAGTGTCCAACGATCGTTCCAGAACTAAGATCACCACAATGCTCATGCTGACAAGGGATTTGTCCACACTGATCATTTTGGTGGATTCTTCAAAACTGGCGAGGATGGTGCAGAGCTCTTTCACCTGCCTCCACTCTCGGTGGCTCAACACTCCGAGGTCCGCACCGCTGCTTGTCAGGCCATGTGTCACTTTGTGCTGCGAAATGGCATTGCGCTGCTGCCACAATCACTGAGCATGTGGAGGGTGGAATTCCAGCGTGTTGCCATGTCAACAATGAGACGGTTGATGGGGAGGCCGAGCTGAGGCTGCAACGCAGCCAGGAGAGACAAAGCAGGGTGCGACGGCGGAAGTGTGAGCTCAGACTTTGAGCCTTCCTCAGCAGGCAGTCCAGATCCGGGTAGCGCTTTAGAAATTTCTGGAAGACGAGGTTCATGACGTTTGCCAGGCAAGGGATGTGCTCCACCTACCGTTTCTTAAGGGAGGCCAGGAGATTTCGACCATTATCGCACCACCTTGCCTGGCACAAGGTTCTTGAACCCAGCCAGCGCTCGGTCTCGTTGTGAAGAGCCGTCCACAGCTCCTGACCTGTGTGTTGACGGTCTCCAAGACAGATTAATTTCAACAAGGTCTGGTTTCTATGGGCACGTGATGCTACCAGTGAACCTTGGGGGTAAGAACCTTGCACCACCCCTGCGGTTTTGAAGAGTGTGCAACGAGCCTTAGAGCCACCGTTACCACAAGAGACATCCACCCAGCTCACCCAGTGAGCTGTCATAGAGATAAAGAGGCCTTGAACGTGCTTACTAGTCCATGTATCGGTGGTCAGATGAACTTTTCAGGACACAGATGCAGACAACGTGCTTAAAATTTTAGATGACATGTGGCTGGCCAGGGCAGGGACGGCTTTTCTGGAAAGGAAATGCCTGCTCGGCATCTGGTATCGGGGGCAGGCAAGGGCCATGACGTGGCAGAACCCATCTGTGTCCACCAGACAGAAAAGGCATTATTTCCAAGGCCAAAAGCCTGGCAATGCCGACATTCAGGCTTTTGGCTTTGGGATGGTTTGGGTTAAAGTGTTTCTTCTGCTCCCAAAAATGGTAGACAGAAGGCTGGCTGCTAGACTGGCTGCTGTACGGCGTGCAGGTCAATTTGGTGGAAGGAGAAGAGGTAGGCTGTGTCTATGGTGGTGCTGGTGGTTCTCGGGCGATGGTGGAGGCTGAAGTGGAGGCTGATCCTCGAGAGACATGGGCAGCTGAGGAACGCTTGGTCATGGCGGAGGAGGAGGAGGTGGAGACAGAGGGTGTGGGCAAGGGGGTTGGAAGCTCGGATCGTGTGGCCTTTTTTGGCCAAGTGTTCCCTCCATTTCAACTCATGCATTCGCTGCATGTGGGCTAGACATGTTGGTGGTGGTTAAACACCCAAGATTCTTCCCTCTACTGATTTCGTTTATGGCAAAAAGGGGACATTTGACATCGTGGTGAATCAGAGGTTTGCCTCGAAAAAAGGGCCCCGGTTGAGAGGGTCCTGGACCTTTTCGACGGGGGATAAGCGAGGAGCGGTTTTTTCCGCTGATCGTGACTGGCAGAATAATCTCAGTGGACTTGTGCGAACCCCCCCTTCCTTTTTGAGGCGGGAACCCCTACTGACACTAACCCCTATGTCTTTCCTCCTCGTCCAGTGATGAAGCGCTCACAAGCAATTCTGCTGAAAAGACCCTGTTGGATCCGCAATGTCGTCAGCATCATCATCATCAACACAGGGTGACTTCCTCATCCTGACATTCTATATCCTGGAGCTGCGGGCTACAAGCAACAGGCACTGCAAGACGTTGCCGACCGCCCGGGATTTTTGCCGATTGACCGGCTTCCTTCTCCTCCTCTGATGGCATCAGCGATTGGGCATCAGAGCAGACAGAATCATTCTCTTTGGCCTCTTTATCTTTTGAAATGCCTTCTGACCCCAACCACATTTGTCATCAAAGAGGTCTTCAGAAAATGGATTATCCACAGTGATGGGTACACGAGTTGTCATCTGGGCTGCCTTCGCTTCATGTGGGACAGATGCTGACGATGATGATGATGACGACATTTTTGGCCGTGACTGGGAGGACGAGGAGGTAAGACTGCTGGATGCAGGTTGCATTAACCACTGAAGAACAGATTGGTGACGCTGTTCGTTACTGAGATTCACAGGGCGATGACAGGCCTGACGGTCCTGCCACCGACGATTCGCTGGCTTGCGTGTTGTCGCCGGCACTGGAAGGAGCACCTTCTCTCGTACCTCTACCTCCATGTCCTACACCCCTCTTTGCTCGCTTTTCACCTGCATTTCGCTCCATGTTCAGAAAGATAAAAATTTTAAAAGGGTATGGAAGAGTTTTTGACAGTCTCTTATTGAAAGACGGCAAATCACAGCTATTATTAAATCCCTCTAATTTCTTACAACCAACTAGGATTAGAAACAGAATTGTTTCTATCGAATACCTTTGAAATGCGGTCTGATGGAAGAACCGTAAGACAAAATCAACAGTGTTCTTCCTTCAGACCCAGGGATTTACAACTGCCCAGTAGGACTAGGAATTGATTTCAACAAACTATCATACAAGTGCGCTATCTGCGTCAAACTGAGATTCACCGAGCTCAATAAAACTATTCAAAAGTTACATGGATGAGAAATTGCATTTTTTGCAACAATGACACACGAGAACAGTTACTAGAAAATTTCTTTATCCTAATTTAAGTACAAGGTGGCTCTTTGAACAAAACTAGGGGCACCAAAGTGAAATACAGCTTATGTAAAGTTATACGGATAACAAAAGGGGGTTTTTGCACCAATGAAATACACCAACAGTTACTAGAAAATTTCTGTATCTTAAAATTTTTGTACAAGGTGGCTCTTTGAACCCAAAACTGGGCTGCACCAAAGTGCAATACAGCTTTTAAAAGTTATACAGATAACAAAAGGTGGTTTTTGCACCAATGAAAATACACCAACAGTTACATAAAAAATTTCTGTATCCAAATTTAAGTACAAGGTGGCTCTTTGAACAAAACTGGTATGCACAAAATAAAAGGTACAATTTCACCTCAGGTGCGAGGTGTGCTGGCCAAAAAGTGGTAAAAAAAATGCCATTTCAATGTAGGTTCAAAGCAGAGTATTGGCTGCACAATATACACCCTTCTTTCTAAAGCCAGCATGTCTGTCTGTCTGTACGTCTGCCCACCTACCCCGCCCCTCCCAACCCCCGTGGCTGTACAGCGCTAGATGCTTTTTTAAAAGTCTCTGTCTAACTAAGAACCGAAATTCTCTAACCTACCTATATTCTAATGTTCACAGCTAAAAGCATAGTTGTTTGTATGAATAAAGAGAAGAACTGTGTCTCTAAACTGATCTGTATTGAGAGACACTGAAACACTGATACTGAACAGGAAACGCTGTTCTATGCAAAACGAGGTCTTGTGATTTTTCCAGCCAATGACAACCATACACATCACAGTCATGACATCGCACACCCAGCTCACCTTGCTCTATGCTCTAAGTTGATTTGCTGGCCGCCAAAATTACAGGAAGCGCCGAAAATTGCACAATAGTAATAGATTATCTGCAGATTGTCACCTAAAATATCGCATGATTGGAAATTTCCGATAAGCCTAAAAATTGTGCCGATTTCAACTTTGTCGATTATAATCGCTAGTGTTGAGCGATTATTATCGACAAAGTTGAAATCGGCACAGTTTTTATGGTGATCAGATTTTTTAGATCATACGATAATTTAGGTTAAAATCTGTGCATCATCTATTAAGATCGCGCCATTTTTCGGCGTTTCCCTGTAATTTTGGCGGCCAGCAAATCAGATTACAGAATAGAGCAGGGTGAGATGTGTGTGCGACGTCATGACTGGGATGTGTATGGTTGCGATTGGCTGGAAAAATAAACATGCCCTCGTTTTATATAGAACAGCGTTTCCTGTTCACCCTCAGTGCTCTCAGCGTCTCAGAGCAGAAGGACGTGCGCTCTGCTTGTGTCCAAACAGCGCACAAATTTAAATTATATTTCTTCACAGAGAAACCTCTACTATTAGCTGTGATCCTTACAATTTAGTTAGATTAGAGTTTGGGAAGATTTTATATATTTTAGGTAGAGAATTTAAAGGAGCATCTACCGCTGTAAAGTCACGGGGGGGAGCGGAGGGGGACCCCACGGGGGGAACACAGACAAGCTTATAAAAAATTTACTGGATAAAGTTCCCCAAAGACTTAGTGTAGACATTGCAATAGCTTTATTATTAACAGTTTACTATTGAAATATTTCCTGGATATTGGGCAGCCTGAACTTGTAGGATACACATCTTTTCTAGTAACTGCAGGTCTCTTTGTTAGGTGCAAAACTCCACTTTTATTATCAGTATACATTTCAGATAGGTGTTCAATTTTAACCATTACACCTGTGACTGTTGATATATCCACCTTGCACTTAAATTACAAACCAGCAATCTTGTAGTCAGCACAGGTTGTTTATTGCCAGAAATACCATGTATCGTACGAAAACATCACAGTTACGTGTTTTTTTCAGATAGGTGTTCATTTTCAATTTTGCCCATTCCACCTTTGTTGATATATCCACCTTGTACTTAAATTAGAAACCCAGTCAGCACGGTATAGGTGCCCAAAAATACCCTTTTAAAATCCGAATAAATTTTTAGATTTTTGTTTTTTTTACTTTGGCGCACTACAGCTTTTTCATTGAGGCACCTTGCACTTAAATGTGAATCGCAATTTTGTGTCACCACAGGGGAATTTTAGGTCCAAAAAATACCTTTTTTTTATCCCAAACATTTTTAGATATTTTTTTCACTTTGGCGACTACAGTTTTTTCATTGAGGCACCCTTTCACTTAAAAGTGAAATTTTGCAATTTTTTAGTCACCCCGGTGAAATTTTATAGGTGCCAAAAATACCTTGATTATCCAAATACATTTCAGATACGTGTTTTTTCACTTTTTGGCGCAGGCGAAGCTTTGTTGATAGATCTACTTTGCAGTTAAATTTGAAACAGCAATTTTGTGCACTACAGGTGAATTGAAGGTGCCAAAAATACCTTTTAAATTTTCCGAATACATTACGAAAAGTGTTTTTTGCACTTTTGACCATTCCAGATTTGTTGATAGAGCCCCCTTGCAGTTAAATTGAATCCGCAATTGTATAGTTCCCACTGGTGAATTGTTTGGTGCCAAAAAATACCTTTTATTATCCGAATACATTACAGATACGTGTTTTTGACTTTGGCGCAATACAGCTTTGTTCATTGAGGCACCTTGCACTTAAATGTGAATTTCTGCAATTTTTTAGTCACCACAGGTGAATTGATAGGTGCCAAAAAAATACCTTTTATTATCCCAATACATTTCAGATACTTGTTTTTTTTACTTTGGCGCAGGCCAGCTTTGGTGATAGATCTACTTTGCAGTTAAATATTAATTCAGCAATTTTGTAGTCACCACAGGTGAATAGATTGGTGCCAAAAAATACCTTTTATTATCCGAATACAAAACAGATACGTGTCTTATGCACTTTTTTCCCAGTCCCAGATTTGTTGATTTGAGCCACCTTGCAGTTAAATTTGAATACAGCAATTGTGTAGTTACCATTGGTGAATTGATAGGCGCCAAAAAATACCTTTTATTATCCAAAACATTACAGATACGTGTTTTTTCACTTTGGCGCATACAGCTTTGTTCATTGAGGCACCTTGCCTTAAATGAATACTGCAATTTTTTAGTCACCACAGGTGAAATTGATAGGTGCCAAAAAATACCTTTATTATCCCAATACATTTCAGATAAAGTGTTTTTTTCCTTTGGCGCAGGCCAGCTTTGTTCATAATCTACTTTGCAGTTAAATTTGAATACAGCAATTTTGTAGTCACATAGGTGAAATGATAGGTGCCAAAAAAAACCTTGTATTATCCCAATACATTACAGATACGTGTTTTTGCACTTTTGCCCAGTCCAGATTTGTTGATAGAGCTACCAGCAGTTTAATTTTGAATCCAGCAATTGTGTAGTTACCACTTGTGTATTGATAGTTGCCAAAATATACCTTTTATTATCGAATAAATTTCAGATACGTGTTTTTTGACTTTGGCGCACTACAGCTTTGTTCATTGAGCAGCTTGCACGTAAAATGAAAACGCAATTTTTAGTCACCACAGGTGAATTTAAAGGTGCAAAAAAACCGTGTATTATACGAAACAATAACAATACGTGTTTTTTCACTTTGGCGCACTACAGCTTTGTTCAATGAGCACCTTGCACTTAAATGTGAATTCTGCAATTTTTTAGACACCAGGTGAAATTTATAGGTGCAAAAAATACCTTTGATTATCCAATACATTTCAGATACGTGTTTTTTTCACTTTTTGGGGCAGGCGAGCTTTGTTGATAGATCTACCCTTTTCAGTTTAAAATTTTAATACGCAATTTTGTAGTCACCACAGGGGAATTGATAGGGGCCAAAAAACCTTTTATTATCCGAATAATTACAGATACGTGTTTTTTTGCACTTTGCCCGTCCCGATATGTTGATAGAGCCACCTTGCAGTTAAATATGAATACAGCAATTGTTATGTTACCAATGGTGAATTGATAGGTGCCAAAAAAAACCTTTTTTATCCGAAATACATTACAGATACGTGTTTTTTGACTTTGGCGCATACAGCTTTGTTCATTGAGGCACCTTTCACTTAAATGTGAATACTGCAATTTTTTGTCACCACAGGGGAATTGATAAGGTGCCAAAAAATGCCTTTTTATTATCCGAATACATTTCAGATACGTGTTTTTTCACTTTGGCGCAGGCAAGCTTTTTTGATAGATCTACTTTGCAGTTAAATTTGAATACAGCAATTTTGTAGTCACCACAGGTGAATTGATAGGTGCCAAAAATACCTTTTATTATCCGAATTTCATTACAGATACGTGTTTTTTGCACTTTTGCCCAGTCCAGATTTGTTGATAGAGCCACCTTGCAGTTAAATTTGAATCCAGCAATTGTGTAGTTACCACTGGTGAATTGATAAAGGTGCCAAAAAATACCTTTTTATTATCCCAATACATTACAGATTCGTTTTTTTCACTTTGGCGCACTACAGCTTTTTTTCATTGAGGCACTTGCACTTAAATGTGAATACTGCAATTTTTAGTCACCACAGGTGAATTGATTTGGTGCCAAAAAATACCTTTTATTATCCCAATACATTTCGATACGTGTTTTTTCACTTTGGCGCAGGGGCCCGCTTTTTTGAAGATCTACTTTTCAGTTAAATTTGAATACAGCAATTTTGTATCACCATAGGTGAAATGATAGGTGCCAAAAAACCTTGTATTATCCGAATACATTACAGATACGTGTTTTTTTGCACTTTTGGCCCAGTCCAGATTTGTTGATAGAGCTACCATGCAGTTTAAATTTTAATCCAGCAATTTTTGTAGTTACCACTGGTGAATTGATAGGTGCCAAAAAATACCTTTTATTATCCGAATAAATTTCAGATACGTGTTTTTTGACTTTGGCGCACTACAGCTTTGTTCATTGACGCAGCTTGCACGTAAAACTGAAAACAGCAATTTTATAGTCACCACAGGTGAATTGAAAGGTGCAAAAAATACCGTGTATTATACGAAAACATAACAGATACGTGTTTATTGACTTTGGCGCACTACAGCTTTGTTCAATGAGGCACCTTGCACTTAAATGTGAATTCTGCAATTTTTTAGACACCACAGGTGAATTGATAGGTGCAAAAAAATACCTTTGATTATCCAAATACATTTCAGATACGTGTTTTTTCACTTTGGCGCAGGCGAGCTGTGTTGATAGATCTTCTTTGGGAGTTTAATTTGAATACAGCAATTTTGTAGTCACCACAGGTGAATTGATAGTGCCAAAAATACCCTTTTATTATCCGAAACATTACAGATACGTTTTTTTTTTTTTTTCAATTTTGCCCAGTCCAGATTTGTTGATAGAGCCACCTTGCAGTTAAAATTTTTAAACCAGCAATTGTGTAGTACCACTGGTTCATTGATAGGTGCCAAAAAATACCTTTTATTATCCGAATACATTTCAGTTACGTGGTTTTTTGACTTGGCGCAATACAGCTTTGTTCATTGAGGCACTTGCACTTAAATGTGAATACTGCAATTTTTTAGTCCCCCACAGGTGAATTGATAGGTGCCAAAAATACCTTTTATTATCCGAATACATTACAGATACTTGTTTTTTGCACTTTTGCCCAGTCCAGATTTGTTGATAGAGTCACCTTGCAGTTAAATTTGAATCCAGCAATTGTGTAGTTACCACTGGTGAATTGATAGGTGCCAAAAAATACCTTTTATTATCCGAATACATTACAGATACGTGTTTTTTTACTTTGGAGCACTACTGCTTTGTTCTTTTAGGCACCTTGCACTTAAATGTGAATACTGCATTTTTGTTGTCTCCACAGGTGAATTGATAGGTGCCAAAAAATACCTTTTATTATCCCAATACATTTCAGATACGTGTTTTTTCACTTTGGCGCAGGCCAGCTTTGTTCATAGATCTACTTTGCAGTTAAATTTTAATACAGCAATTTTGTAGTCACCATAGGTGAAATGATAGGTGACAAAAATACCTTGTATAAACCGAATACATTACAGGGTACGTTTTTTTTGCACTTTTGCCCAGTCCAGATTTGTTGATAGAGCCACCTTGGGAGTTTAATTTGAATCGAGCAATTGTGTAGTTACCACTGGTGAATTGAATGGTGCCAAAAAATACCTTTTATTATCCGAATAAATTTCAGATACGTGTTTTTTGACTTTGGCGCACTACAGCTTTGTTAAATTAAGCAGCGTGCACGTAAAACTGAAAACAGCAAATTTAGAGTAAACACAGGTGAATTGAAAGGTGTGCAAAAAAATACCGTTGTATTTTACGAAAACAAACAGATAGTGTTTTTTGACTTTGGCGCACTTACAGCTTTGGGTTTATTGACGCAGCTTGCACGTAAATCTGAAAAAAAAGCAATTTTATAGTCACCACAGGTGAATTGAAAGGTGCAAAAAATACATTTTATTATCCTAATACATTTCAGATACGTGTTTTTGACTTTGGCACACTACAGCTTTGTTCATTGACGCAGCTTGCACGTAAATCTTAAAACAGCAATTTTATAGTCACCACAGGTGAATTGAAAGGTGCAAAAAATACTGTGTAATTATACGAAAACAAACAGAACGTGTTTTTTGACTTTGGCGCACTACAGCTTTGTTCATTGACGCAGCTTTTCACGTCAATCTGAAAACAGCAATTTTATATTCACCAAAGGTGAATTGAAAGGTGCAAAAAATAAATTTTATTATCAGAATACATTTCAGATACGTGTTTTTTGACTTTGGCGCACTACAGCTTTGTTCATTGAGGCAGCTTGCACGTAAATCTGAAAACAGCAATTTTGTTTTGATTAGAGGGATTTGAGAATAGCTGTGATTTGCCGTCTTTTAATAAGAGACTTTCCAAAACTTTCTCAAATTTTTATATTTCTGAACATGGACTGAAAAGCAGTGGTAAGCGAGCAATGAGGGGGGTAGCACATGGAGGCGACAACAACCATGCCAGCGGATCGTCGTTGCAGGACCGTCAGGCCTGTCATCCCCTGGTCAGGGCCCTGTGAATCTCAGTAAAGAACAGCTCGCCAGTCTGTCCTTCAGTGGTTAATGCAACCTGCATCCAGCAGTCTTACCTCTCGTCTCCCAGTCATGGCCACAAATGTCGTCATCAGCATCATCAGCATTTGTCCAACATGAAGCAGCCCAAATGTCAACTCGTGTACCCACCACGAGTTGACATTTGATGACAAAATGCGGTTGGGGTCAGAAGGCATGTTAAAAGATCAAGAGGATGATTAAGTCTGCTCTGACGCCCAGTTACTGATGCCATCAGAGGAGGAGAAGGAAGCCGGTCAATCGGCAAAAATTCCGGGCGGTCGGCAACGCCTTGCAGGCCCTCTTGCTTGTAGCCCGCAGCTTCTGGATGCAGAAAGTCAGGACGACCAAGTCACCTGTGTTGATGATGATGATGATGTTGACGACATTGCGGATCCACCGTGGTCTTTTCCGCAGAATTTGCTTGCGAGCGCTTCAACAGTGGACGAGGAGGAAGACGATGGGGTAGTGTCAATACGGGTCCCCGCCCCAAAAAGGGGGAGGGCGGTCGCAGAAGTCCGCTGATATGATTCCGCCACCCCCGGTTTAGCGCAAACCCACTCCTCGTTTAAAGCCGTCAAAAAGGTCCAGGACCTCTCAAGCCTGGGCCTTCTTTGAGCAAGCCTCTGATTCACCCAGCGATGTCATATGCCGCCTTTGCCGTAAACGCATAAGTAGAGGCAAGAACCTTAAGTGGTTGAAATGGAGGGAACACTTGGCCAAAAAAGGCCAGACCGACGCCGGGCCTCCAACCCTTTCACCCCCCGCCCCCTCCC
>JAODAL010036751.1:0-41265 GCA_025379985.1 Phyllomedusa bahiana | reverse complement strand
GGTGTTTTTTCATTTTTTGGTCATCAAGCTTTTTTGATAAGGTCCCTGCATTAAATTTGAAACAGAAAAATTTTGTAGTACCACGGGTAAATTTATAGGTCCAAAATACCGTTATTATCCGTATACTTTCAGAAGGTGTTTTTTTTTCACTTTGGTCATCAAGCTTTGTTGATAAAGGTAACTTGCAGTTAAATTTGAATACAGCAATTTTGTAGTCACCATAGGTGAATTGATAGGTGCCAAAAATACCGTTTATTATCCGTATACATTTCAGACAGGTGTTTTTTTCACTTTTGGTCAGTCGAGCTTTGTTGATAGAGCTACTTTGCAGTTAAATTTGAATACAGCATTTTTGTAGTCACCACAGGTGAATTGATAGGTGCAAAAAATACCGTTTATTATCCGTATACATTTCAGACAGGTGTTTTTTTCACTTTTGGTCAGTCAAGCTTTGTTGATAGAGCTACTTTGCAGTTAAATTTGAATACAGCAATTTTGTAGTCACCACAGGTGATTTGATAGGTGCCAAAAATACCGTTTACTATCCGTATACATTTCAGACAGGTGTTTTTTTCACTTTTGGTCAGTTAAGCTTTGTTGATAGAGCTACTTTGCAGTTAAATTTGCATACAGCAATTTTGTAGTCACCACAGGTGAATTGATAGGTGCCAAAAATACCGTTTATTATCCGTATACATTTCAGACAGGTGTTTTTTTCACTTTTGGTCAGTCAAGCTTTGTTGATAGAGCTACTTTGCAGTTAAATTTGAATACAACAATTTTTTAGTCACCACAAGTGAATTGATAGGTGCCAAAAATACCGTTTATTATCCGTATACATTTCAGACAGATGTTTTTTTCACTTTTGGTCAGTCAAGCTTTGTTGATAGAGGTACCTAGCACTTAAATTTCAATCCAGCAATTTTGTTTTGATTTGAGGGATTTGAGAATAGCTGTGATTTGCCGTCTTTTAATAAGAGACTTTCCAAAACTCTTCCATACCTTCTCAAATTTGTATCTTTCTGAACATGGAGCGAAATTCAGGTGGTAAGCGAGCAAAGAGGGGGGTAGGAAATGGAGGTAGAGGTACGAGAGAAGGTGCTCCTTCCAGTGCTGGCGACAACACGCATGTCAGCGGATCATCAGTTGCAGGACCGTCTGGCCTGTCATCGCTGGGTCAGGGCCCTGTGAATCTCAGTAACGAACAGCGTCGCCAATTTGTTCTTCAGTGGTTAATGCAACCTGCACCCAGCATTTTTTTACCTCCTCATCCCCCCCAGTCAGGGGGCCAAAAAATGTCACATCAGCACATCACATCCGTCCAACATGAAGCAAAGGGGCAGCCCAAATTCAACTCGTGTACCCACCATGTGGAAATCCATTTTCTAAAGACCTCTTTGATGAAAAAATGCTTTGGGGGTAAAAGGAATTTCCAAAGATCAAGGGGCCAAAGAGGAAATTTGTCTCCCCTTTACCCAAACAAGGAGGATAAGGAAGCCGGTCAATGAAAAAAACCCCGGGGGGTGGGCCACGCCTGCAGTGCCCCTTGCTTTTACCCCGAAGCTTTTTTGGATGCGAAAGTCAGGATGCCCAAGTCACTGTGTTTGGATGGGGGTATGACGACATTGCGGACCCTCGGGGTCTTTTCCGCAAAATTTTGCTTACGAGCGTTTCATCAGGGATGGGGGGAAGATGAGGGGAAAGTGTCAATAGGGCCCCCACCTAAAAGGGGGAAAGGGGGTGCGAAGTCCGTGATATGATTCCGCCAGCCACGGTCAGGGGAAACCCCCTCCCGTTTAAACGCCGTCAAAAAGGTCCAGGACCTCTCAAGCCGGGCCTTCTTTAGCAACCCTCGATTACCCGCGTTGTCAAATGCCCCCTTTCCCAAAAACCCATAAGTAGAGGAAAGAATCTTAGGTTTTTAACCACCACCAACATGTTGTCACATGCAGCGAATGCATGATTGAAATGGGGGGCAACCTTTGGGCCCAAAAAAGGCCAGCCCGACCCCCGGGCCCCCAACCACTGACACTCTCGTCCCCCGCCTCTTCCCTCCTCCCCACCCCCCAAGCTTTCCCTCAGCTGCCCATGTCCGTCAGCCTCCACCTGCCGGGGTACCACCACACCACCAGAGACCCACCCTCCCCTTCTCCCCCGCCAGTTTGATGACCTCACCCGTACAGGGGGCCATCTGCAGCCAGCCTTCTTTTTTTTCCGGGTTTGGGAGCAGAAAAACACTTTAACCCAAACCATCCCAAAAGCCAAAGCCTGAATGTGGGCATTGCCGGGTTTTGGGCCTTTGGAAATGTTTGCTTTCCGTCTGGGGGGAACAAGGGGTTTCCACCATCATGGCCCTTGCCTGCCCCCAATACCAGATGCCAAACAGGATTTTCTTTTCCAGAAAAGCCGTCCCTCCCCCGGCCGCCACGTGTCATCTAAAAATTTTAAGCGCGTTTTCTGCTCTGGTCCGGAAAAGTCCATCTCACCACTGACACATGGATAGAAAGCACGGCCAAGCCGCTATATCCTGTGAAGCCACTGGGTGAGCGGGTGGATGTCTCTGGTCGTGAGTGGCTCTCAAACTCCCGCACGTTCTTTAAAACCCCCAGGGGGGTGCAGGCTCTTTCCCCCCCAAAGGTCCCTGTGGCATCACGGGCCCAGGAAACCCGCCGTGTTGAAATTAAATCTGTTTGGAGACGCCACACACAGTCAGGGGCTTGACGGCTCTCCCAAAAGGACTGAGCCGGCTGGGTTGGGCAAAAACCTTGTGCCAGGGAAGTAGGAGCACATCCCTTCCTGGCACATGTCATGAACCTCGTCATCCAAAATTTC
The DNA here is from genome assembly GCA_025379985.1 of Phyllomedusa bahiana. Classification (NCBI taxonomy): domain Eukaryota; kingdom Metazoa; phylum Chordata; class Amphibia; order Anura; family Hylidae; genus Phyllomedusa; species Phyllomedusa bahiana. The sequence goes on along the minus strand of JAODAL010036751.1, from coordinate 38,433 downwards.
TAAAGCGTCCTGGGTCGGACTGCCTGTGAAAAGGGCTCGGGGTCTAGTTCGCACTTCCGCCGTTCGCACCCACTTGCCCGCCTGCGCGTTCAGCGTCAGCTCGGCCTCCCGTCAACGCTCTTTGTTGCGTGGCAACACGCTGGAATTCCACCCTCCACTGCCCCAGCGATTGGGGGAGCAGTGCAATGCCATTACGCAGTACAAGTGACACATGGCCTGACAAGCAGGGTGCGGCCGGGGGGTGTTACCCCCAGAGTGGAGGCAGGTGAAAGAGCTTTGCCCATCCTTTCCCATTTTGAAGAAGCCAACAAAATGGAAAGTGCGGACGTTGCCTTTGTCGCATGGCATTGTGGGATCTTTTTCTGGAAGATCTTTGGGACACTCTGAAACATGGGGTCCCGCCAGCGCGGAGGGGGAAACGGACAAGATGCGGACCGGAGCCTTTTCCCCGTCGAATCCACAAGGCCCAAGGGTTTTTCTCTTTTTATGGGTCTTCTTTGGGCGTGGTTGGGGGTCCGGGATAGTCAAGGGGGCGCTCGCTCTCAGGGTGCTCATCTGAGGCAAGTCAGGCCTGGTTAAAAGCTGTGCCGGGGGAAGGGGGGAAGGGGGAGGTATTCCTAACCCCGCGTTACAACGTCCCCCCTTTGGGAAAGAGGTTGGTGGTTTTTGGGGCGGAGGAGGAAGATGGGGGAAAGATAAATTTGCTAGTCCCCCTCGCCCCAGAGGTTTGGGAACTAAAGGCTCCATCTCCCCACATGGTGTTTGGGATGTCCATTTCCTCCAACATGATCCTCGCATTAACCCCATCAAAAGAACAAATTTACGGGGGGCCCCCCTCCTGGACCCCCGGGTACAAAACAAAACTCGCCTTTTTTCCCACCCCCCCAAATAGGAGTAAAATGCAGGAATGGAGACCTTGCTATTGATAATGGAGACACTTTTTGCGTTGATTAAACGTTCTTCAAAGTCAACGGTGGAAAAAACATCGCGACGTGACAGCAGTAGATCCAAGTACCCGAGGGGGTAGCAGCACAGCGGGCAAGGGGGAGAAGCCTAATGGGTGCCTCTGGATTCTTTTTTACCCCCTCACCAACGCATGCAATGCAGGGGAACATACAACACCAGAGCCCAGCTTAAGATCATGGTGCAGACTATCTCGTCTCAACACCGATGTTTTTGTATGTTTTCCGGACCCAAATAGACTTCGGGGGTTCCAAAAAGGGACAAGGGCCCGAGCTGTCGCCACGCCATAGGGGTGTTGTCCTCCCAAAGCAGCCACGTCATTCTGAGTGGACCTTCAGCACAGCGGGAGGAGTCATTACAGACAAACGCATCCGGGCTTTCCACAGTAATGTGGATCGTTTGATTTATCAAGAGAATGGGCATGGATTTTGTGATGTTGTGGCCCAATTCCCGAGGCCCCTTTATTTTCCCCGATTACTTACTTCCTTAAAAAACAGAAAGGGTCCCTTGAAAAATGTTTTTTAAATGATCATTTCTTACTGCAATTTTTTTTCTCATTTTCCCAACGTTCATTTTGCTTTTTGCTGTGGGAGACTGTAAAGGACACCAAGTTTCATGCAAAACCATATTCCTTTTACTCACTTCTCTTTAGAATTTTTGCATTGTCTTGGGTTTTTTGGGTCATGTTGCCCCCCAAATTTTTAACATGGGCTGGGTCTTTTATTTTTTTTGGGGTCATTTTGCTGTAAATACAGAAATAATCGGGGCCCTTTGGAAAGAAATGGGACTTCAAAGTGGCATTTCTGCCCCCAAATTTTTTAACAGGGGCTGAAAGTCATTTTATAATTTTTGGGGGACATGTTGCTGTAGAACACAATAATCGTGGTCCTTTGGAACAAAAATGGGGCTTTATGTGGATTTTCCCTCACAATTTTTAACAGTGGCTAAGAAGTCTTTTATAATTTTTGGGTCATGCGTTTTAAAAAGCGCAATACTACAGGCCCCCTATTCTAAAAATGTTGTTTTAATAGAATTTTTTTACAATTTGTAAAAAGGGTTTAAGGGGTTCATTTTTTAAATTTTTTGGGGGGCTTTTTGGGCTTGACTGCAGCTGTTACAGTCCTTATAAAAATAATGTTGTTTTAACAACTTTTTTCTTAAATTGTAAAAGTGGTCATGGGTCATTTTTTGTTTTTTTGGGGCTTTTGCTTGAAAATGCAGCTAAAAAAGGCCATTGTAAAAAAATGTGGTTTCTAACAGACATTTGTTCTTCACAATTTTTCAAGAGTGGCTCAAGGGTGAGGGGTGTTTTAAGAAAAGGAATGGGTAGGACATTTTAATGGACCAATTGCAAAATGACTTTTTTTTGCAAGATCTTTAACTGCTGAAACCCCCTGATTGATAAAACCTTTTAATTTAAAATTTAAAAAAAAGAGAAACAAAGACATGGTGGGATTCCATCCATTTTAAAAATGGTTTTCTAGAATTAAATACTAAAAATTGCTTTTCAAAATAGTGGTAAAAAAATTTCCCTCTGAATTGTAAAAGGGGGTACAGGAAAATTTGCCCCAGAAGAGGTTTTTCGGGGAATGAGTATGGACCGGCAGAGAACAAAGCAGAGACAATTTCCTCCCAGTTGAGAAAAAATGGAAAAAGAATCCCAAGAAAAGGGGCCCCTGGGGGGAACAGGAGCGTTAACCCCCATATTTCCAGTGAAGCCAATTGGTCCGCACTCAATGGAGGGGCAACCCTACACGGGGTTTTTGACTGGTAGGGAGGAAAGGTAGAGGGTCTTCCCCAACTTCCGTTTCCCGTATTTGCTTCACCCGACTGTTTTCGTTGCTGCTCAAAAGGGCTTTTTACCGTTTTAAATAAATGACGGGCCACCGGGGCTCTACGCCCACTGTAACTCGGCCCGGAGCGGAACCCGGTGTTAAAGATGACAGCGCTAGCCTGGGGTCTCACCGCCCCCCACTGTAATCTGGAGGGACCCCGGTTAACAGATGGGTGCGGCAGCACTGGTCTCACCGTTGGGAATCAGGAAACCCAAAATTTTTCTAAAAAATCAGATTTTTAAAAAGGTGATTTCTGTGAGGTTAAGTGTGTCAAAAAGGGGTCCCGGGTGGACAACAAATTGCACAATTTGAGTTAAAATTTTTGGGGCGGGGTCATTGGGGTCGCTCATTTTGTCCCAGGTCAGTCTGCCCCAATCAAAGAAAAGGGTTGGAGGAAAAATGAAACCATTGAATTATTGGGTGAAACGTCTCAGAAACCAGGGGGGGCAAATGTCTTTTTAACTAAAAATTTTTTGGGATGATTAGGAAAATTTTTTTTATTAATGGGGGTGGGGAAAAACACATCTACACTGTAAAAAATACCTTTAAAAACTGAGGGAGGGGTGTTGTTGTTGTTATCACACTTTAAAAAAAGCAAAATGATAATAATGTAAAACTATAAATAAACCTCCCCAAAAAATTTTGTAAACAAAAGTCAGTTACAAAAAAAATTCTACATGACAGTCACGTAAAAATAGATAGTGGGACTTTTTTGTTGTGGATCAAACAGGTTTGGGGGGTCATGCGTGGCCCGGGAAAATATAGTCATTTTTCCCCTTCAACTAAAATGGTGGTTCAAGACTCCTTTTTCCGGCACTTTTTAAACTGTGGGTCAACAGGTTTAATGGTCATACTGGCGGGACGGGGCAGATATTCAATGTCCAGTTCAACTAAAATGGTGGTTCAAAGACTCCTTTTTTCGGCACTTTTTAAAACTGGGGGGATGAGGTTTGGGCTATGGTGGCCCGGACGGTTAGCAATGTAGTTTAACTAAAATGTGGTTAAAAAACTCCTTTTTGCTGAACTTTTTAAAATCTGGGGGTCATGCAGGTTTGGGGTCATGTGTGGCCCCGGAAAGGTATAGTCAATGTCCCGTGAAACAAAATGGTGGTTCAAAGATTCTTTTGTGGCCTTTTTAATCTGGGACAGACAGGTTTTAATGGGCATTCTGCGGTACAGGACAGATATAGTCAATGTCCCGTTCAAATAAAATGGTGGTTCAAAGACTCCCTTTTTGCGGCACTTTTTAAATTGGGGGTCATGAAAGGGTTTGGGGCTCATCTGTGGCCCAGGACAGGATTTATTCAAAGTCCGTTAAAATAAAATGGTGGGTTAAAAACTCCTTTTTCGGCACTTTTAATGTGGGGGTCCCTAGGGTTTGGGGGCACGTGGCCCGGACAGGGATAGTCCCAATGTTATTTAAATAAAAGGGGGTTTAAAATCCTTTTTTCCCACTTTTTAAACTGTGGGTCAGACGGTTTAATGGTATTCTGCGGTACGGACAGATATAGTCAATGTCCAGTTCAAAATAAATGGTTGTTAAAATCCTTTTTTTGGCACTTTTTAAAAACTGGGGTCTGCAGGTTTGGGGCTCATGCTCGTTCCGGACGGGGTTTTCAAGTCCAGTTCAAGTAAAATGTGGGTTTAAAAACTACTGCCTTTTGGCACTTTTTAATTTGTGGGGTGCAGGTTTAAGGTCAGCTGTGGGACAAGACAGGGTAGTGAATGGTCGTGACTTTTTTTTTGTGGCTTTTTATAAACCCAAGGCTTGCCCAAGAGTAGCAGTATCCATTGACGTTGTGGGTGTTAAAATTCCCCCTTTTTTCAGCCCTGTTTGGGTGTAAGAAAAAGGTGTTGTTGTTTCCCCTAGACTTTAAGGTCATGGCGATAAAACTATTATGACTATCGGAAATCGTTTTTGATAATTTTCCGTATCGGGGCTATCGACCAGAGATAGTCAAGTATCGCTATACTATTTATGATGCATCAAGGGCAGGCCCATTCAACGTAGAATGGAAACCAGCTGAAGTCAACGTCCTTTTAATGGTGCTTTTCATGAGGAACGGTAAGAGAAAACTGTCAATGGTACCAGGGATTCGCAGCCAGTCTCCCATACTGGTACTTGCCAGACCTTAAGTCGTGTAGCATTTATGATTCAACAAGTGCAGGGCCATTTAACCAAGAATTGCAGTTGATGGAAATAAGATCAAGCCAATCGTCCATTTAATGGTGCTTTTCATGAGGAAGGCTAGGATAAAAACAACAATGGTACCAGAGATTCCCAGCCAGTTTCCCACACCGGTTCTTGCCAGACCTTAAGCTGTGCAGCATTTGTGACCCCCAAATCGGGCCATTTAACCCAGTTGGATTTAATGGGAACCAGCTCAAGCTAACGTCCCTTTTAAAGGGGCTTTTCACAAAGGAAGGGGAAAGAAAAATTAAAAGGGACCAGGGATTCCCACACCAGTAATTGCCATACCTTTAAACTTTTTTAGAAATTTTTCATCCCCAACCGGTCAACCCTTCAACATAGAATGGGAATGGAAACCCGATCAAAGCAAATTTCCTTTTTAAAAAACCTTAAGACCTTGGAGTATGCAACGTCCTGGAGATGGCGGGCTTTCGGGGGAGCCACGCAAGACGGACATGGGCAGGGGTTTTACGTGGCCCATGGTATCACCCGCGGCTGGAGTGAGCCCGTACCAGGGGTTAACGTTCATTACCGCAACCCCGTCTTTTGGGTTTCATAATAAGCCGAGGCAGGGGGGAGTGAGCTCCCCCATCTCTCCCGGAAATGCGCACCACAGTGCGGCAGCGCTACAGTCAGATGCCCCCCGGGAAATGAAAGTCAATTCCTGAGGTGTCGTGAGTCACGATGCCCACAATGCATTGTGGGCATCGTGACTGACAGTTGTCATGGCGACCAGTACAGTACACAGTAGTAATACTGTGTACTGGCCTGCCTTCTAACAGCAATCTGATGATTGCTGTTAGAAATCCCCTATGGGGAAAAGTAAAAAAGTGTAAAAAAGTAAAAAAAATTTTTAAAAAAGTGAAAACAAGTAAAACACAAACACAAAAAATAAAACTAAAACCCGTACATTGCCCTTTTCCCCTTTACAAACGCCAATCGCCCCAAAAAAGACCAAAAATAAATAAAGTACCCATATTTGGTATCGCCGCATGCGTAGCGACCTGCCCTATAAATCTGTCATGTTAATTAACCCGTACGGTGAATTCCATAAAAAAAAAAAAAACAATCACAGAATTAAGATTTTTGTTCATCCCGCAGCACATAAAATGGAATAAAAACTCTTATAAATGCCAAAGTTGTAACAATTAAAACATCTGTTCATCCCGCAAAAATAAAGTCCTTAAACAGCTCTGTATACGGAAAAATAAAAAAGTTATGGCTCTCAGAAAATAGCGATGCATAAATATTCTTTTACACACTTAAAACACTTTTTTTCTTTTAAAGTGTTTCAACATAAAAAAAAACTATATAAACAGGATATCGCCGTAATCGTATCGACCCACAGAGTAAAGCTAACTTATCACGGATACTGCACGGTGAGCGCTGTTAAAAATAAAAATTAAAAATACTACTATTCTCTTCACCCTGCCTTCCAAACAACGGATTTAAAAGCGATCAAAAAAGCCTTGTCCCCCCAAAAATGATACTAATAAAAAATGTCAACTCATCCCGCAAAAAATAAGCCCCTACACAGCTCCGTAAACAGAAAAATTAAAAAGTTATGGCTCTCAGACTATGGCGATGCAAAAACGTGTTTTTACTGGTTGAATAAAAGTGTTTTTATTGTATAAAAGCAGTAAAACATAAAAAATAGACAAATTGGGTACCGCTGTAATCGTATTGACCTGCTGAGTAATGCTAGCATGTCATATATACCGTACAGTGACCGCTATAAAAAATAAAAATAAAAAACACTACCAAGATTGCTGTATTTTGTTCAAAACATCTCACAAAATCCTTAATAAAAAGTGAACATAGAATCATATGTGTCATGGGGTCCGGCGGGGATCCCGCGGCCGCCCGCGACCATCCCCTTGCGGCCCGGGTTCCGGCGCCAGTGTACTTACCCGTCCACGCTCCTGTGCTCTTTTCTCCTGTCTCTCCTAGCCGCTGTGCGCGCAACCGCTGCTTAGGGCGCGCGCGCGGTGGCTAGTCTGGATTTAAAGTGCCAGCGCGCCGGTAATTTGTCAATTGCCGGCCGCTGGTCCTATATAAGGTACACGCCTCCTGCACTCTCTGCCAGCTTGTTGGTGTGTGTTAGTGTGTTTTGAGAGTGTTGGAGTTCCGTATTGATTACCCGTGTACCAGTCCTTTCTGCTACGTTTCCTGACCTTGCCTGTTTGCCGCCTGCCCTGACCGTCTGCCCGTCTCTGACCACGAACCTCTGCCGCCCGTCCTGACCTCCTGCCTGTCCCCGACTTCGTCTCCGGATTACGATTCTGTACCACGCATTACCCCGGCCGCCATCGCAAGCAAGTCACATCAGGGGTAGCGACCTGGTAGCCTCACGCCGCAGCAAGTCCATCCCGCTTTGCGGCGGGCTCTGGTGAATACCAGGGGCTACTTAGACTCCGCTCCCTGGCGTGGCTTCACTATCATCGCTTGCGGTGGTCCAGCGAATCCACCAATCCCTTACAGAATGCACCCCATAATGGTACCAATAAAAACGTCAACACATCCCGCAAAAAACAAGCCCATACACAGCTCTGCACACAGCAAAATAAAAAAGTTATGGCTGTCAGAATAGGACAACATAAAAACGCAATTTTTTATAGACATATTTCTATTGTGTAAAAGTAACAAAACATAAAAAAACGATATAAAATTTATATCATTGCAATTGTACCAACCCCCATAGTAAAGTTATCCTATCATTTACACTGCACGGCGAATGCTGTAAAATTGAAACTCAAAAAACAATGACCGAACTGCGTTTTTACCCCCATTTTCATGGCCCAATGCTCAAAAAAAAAAACTATGGAACACCTGTGCACCTAAAATGCACAGTACACCCCTAGATGGGATCCCTGAATCCAAAATGGGGCCACTTCTCGAAGGCTTCACCTGTTCTGCTACTTTGGGGGCTTTGCGAATGCGACATGGCCCCACCAAAATCTGCGTTCCAAAAGCCAAATAGCGCTCCCTCCCTTGTACGCCCTGCCATGCGCCCAAACAGCAGTTTACACCCACATGTAGGGTATTGCTGAACTTGGAAGAAATTGCTTGACAGAGTTTTGGCGTTCTTTTTTCCAGGATTCCGTGTAAATATGAAACATTTTAAGCTAAAATTTCCGATTATTGGAAAAAATTTTTTTTTACAATTTCACAGCCTAGTGCTAAAAAAAATTTGTGAATCACCTGTGGGTTCTATATACTCACTGCACCCCTGGATATATTCCTTATTGGGTGTAGTTTCCAATATGGGGTCTTTTTAGGGGTGTTTATTAAGTTTTAGCACCTTAGGGCATCCTCAAACCTGAAATGTCACCTAAATAAAATCGTATTGAAAATGAGACCCCAGAGTCCAGTAGGTGCTCCTCCTATTCTGGGGCTTATGGTTGAGCCAAATAATGCACTAGGGCCACATATGGGATATCTCTAAAAACGGCAGACCTGGGGGAATTGATATTAAGTAGCATTTACCTAGTCACATTTACCGTATTTCAGTGAATAATGGATAAATATTGAAAATCTGCAAAAATAATGAAATTTTGAAATTTCACCTCCACTGTGAAACACCTTAAGGGTTATCAAACTTCCTAAACAGTGTTTTAAATACATTAAGGGGTCTAGTTTCTTATATGGCATCATTTATGGGGGTATCTAACATGTAGGCCCCTCAAAGCCACGTCAGAACTGGAGTGGTCCCTAAAAAATGAATATTGCAAATTTTCCTGAAAATGTGAGAAATTACTCCTAAGTTTCTAAGCCCCCAAAAGTCGTAAAAAAAAAAAAAAAAGGCATTTAAAAAATGATGCCAAGCTATAGTGGACATATGGTAGATGCTAGTTATAAACTATTTTGTGGTGAATAATTATCTGTCTTGCATGCAGACATTTTGGAACTTTCAAAATCACAAATTTTTGCAAATTTTCATGAACTTTTGATATTTTTCACAAACAAACAAGGATTGTATGGATAAAAATTTCTTACTAACTTAAAGCACAATGTGTCATGAGAAAACAGTCTCTGAATCACATGAATGGGTAAAATTGTTAAAAAGTTACTCTCCCACAAAGAGACACAAGTCAGATTTCAAAAATAGGGCTGTGTCAGGAAGGCCAAAACTGGCTGGGTCCTTAAGGGGTTAATGGTGCGTTTCATGAGAAAAATATCAATGGTACCAGGAATTCCCAGCCAGTCTCCCACACCGGTACTTGCTGGACCTTAAGCAGTATCGTAATTGTCACACGTCAAGAGAGGGCCCAGATAATCTACAAAATCAGTTGATGGAAACCAGCTCAAGCCAACGTCCTTTTAATGGTGCTTTTCATGAGGAAGGGTGATAATAACATTAATAACACCATGGATTCTCAGCCAGTCTCCCAAATCGGTACTTGCCAGACCTTAAGCTGTGTAGCATTTGTGATCCGACAAGAGCATTCAACCTAGAATGGAAGTTACTGGAACCCACCACAAGCCAAGGTCATTTTAATGATGCTTTTCATGAGGGAGGGTAAGAGAAAAATGTCAATGGTACCAGTGATTCCCAGACTAGTTCTTGCCAGACCTTAAAGGGGTTTTGCCACCATGTAATGTTGACATGGGAACCTCCAAAATGGGTATTTAATCACTTTTCTAAATATATGTGATTACAAAAAGTGAAGACTCTGAGAGCTACAGCATTTCTCAATCCCCCTTAGTTTCCTGAAAGTTTGCATTAGACACGACCGAGGAGCTGACCGGCCGCACTTGCGTGAAACACTTCTTATCTGATGACAGGGAAATGAATGAGCTTTTAAGAGACAGGGAAGAAAGTGCAGTCTATGAGGCTGTGTCTTGCTGTATTGAGAATCCACTGTTGTACTGTTATTATTTCACTTAAGTTTTGAGACGCTCCCTTATTCCTAACTCCTTACTCACCCCCTCCCTCTCAGCCCTGTAGCTTTCATGACTCAGCGTGATTTGTTGACATTCTCCCTGTGCTGATAAGGAGGTAAGTAACTTGTGTCCTGGCAAATCCCCTTTAAGCTAGGTAGCTTGTCTACCTTTTATAAATGCATTATGGAGCTTCAGCCTTCTCCTCTGAAGAAAGTGTTGGAGCGTTGGCAGGTAGATATTCCTACTCTGGAATCTCAACACATAGAGGAGTTGGCGTCCACATGGAGGTTATCGGTTTTTAGCACTAAAGATCGCCTGATACAAGCTACAAGTGGCTACATAGTATTTAATTTACCCCGGCGCACCTGGCCCAGATGGGAAGATTGCCAGATGCATCTTGTACTAGATGTAATAGGGCTAGAGGCACACTGATGCATATGGTCTGGGAATGTCCCTCGATTCAGGGGTTCTGGTCCGAGATCCATGGGTTCCTCAACGAAAAACTGGATCTTCCGGGGGTGAGCTAACTAGAGAATAGTCTGCTGGGATTAGTGGAGGATCTGGTCCCATCTAAGAATGAACGTCAACTATGTCGGTTATTAATGTTTTACGCAAGGAAATCTCTATTATTAAATTGGAAACTTCCTAATGTGCCGTTCCTGACTCATTGGATTTGTCTTGTCAACACAGATTTATCTTTGTATAAGTTGACATATGAGGCTAGAGGAGTCCCCGAAAGATTCTTGGATGTATGGGGTCTGTGGCTAGCAGCGCGAACAGTGACACATTGAGTTGCCGTTTGCCTGGAGTTCGGATGTCGGAGGGGTGAATGGGTATGAGTGGGAATGGTTGAGGATGTTTGGTTTGAGTGACGAGAGTCTAGGGTTTATGGATGAAGGGTGGCATCCGACATAGGACCACTGTTGTGATTCCTCTACCTCTGCAGCATGGGATCTCCTGGTTTACAATGGTTATATTTTTGGATCCAAATCAGTATATTGCTGACAGGGGATGGTAAATTGTATTATTATTATTATTATTATTGAGATTTGGGCGCTTCTTTGTGTGCTGAAGTATATGATTTCATTTCTTTGTAATTTGAAAATGTTTCAAAATATAGACTTTTTTTTTTAAAAAAAAAGGATGATATGTGTAACGGACGTGGTAGTGGATCCTCTGGACCACCACAAGCCATGGTGTAAGCCACGCCAGGGAGTAGGTCCGGTTTTCACCAGAGCCCGCCGCAAAGCGGGATGGACTTGCTGCGGCGGATTGCTACCAGGTCGCTACCCCTGACGTAACTTGCTTGCAGTGGCAGCCGAGGTGTTGAGCGGGACAAAATCGTGAAGCAGGCTCGTAGTTGGGGACAGGCAGAAGGTCAGGACAGGCGGCAGTGGTTCGTAGTCGGGGACAGGCAGAAGGTCAGGACAGGCGGCAGTGGTTTAAGAGCAAGGGACGGAGGCAGAAGGTACGGTACACAGTAGACAAACAAGATACTCAGGAACGCTTCCTCTCTAGGCACAGGGCACTATCGATTCGGCAAGGTGCTAAGGAAGGGGCAGAGCTTAAATAGGGTCAGCGCTCGGTGAGACCAATCACCGGCGTGCTGTCCCTTTAAATTTGCCTGTAGTGCCGCGCGCACGCACTAGGGGGTGAGCACGCACCCGGCCAGCAGCAGGAGCGCTCGCCGGGACGGAAACAGGAGCGTGGCGAGGTAAGTGAGACTCAGAGCTGCCGGAGCGCCCGCAGCCCGAGTACCGGGCTGCGGCGGTGCGGGTGTGCCTGTGACCCGACACGGGGGTCGCAGGGACACCCGTAACAGTACCCCCCCTTTGGCCTCCCCCTCTTTCTGGCCCGCATAAACCTAGACAAGAGACCCCGATCCAGGATGTTCTCCTCCGGCTCCCACGACCTTTCCTCCGGCCCAAGCCCCTTCCAGTCAACCCCAAAAAAATCGTCTCCCCCTAACCGTCTTCATGGCCAAAATTTATTTGACGCTAAAAACATTGGTGTAGTCAGCCACGGGAGACGGGGGAACCACTGACCGAGAGAACCGGTTATGGATGACCGGTTTCAGTAGGGAGACGTGGAAGGAGTTTAGGATGCGCATAGTTGGAGGGAGCCGGAGTTTGTAGGCCACCGGATTGATGCGCCTGAGGACTTCAAAGGGGCCTAAAAACCGGGGACCCAGCTTGTAGCTAGGGATTTTAAAGCGGACATACCTGGCAGACAGCCACACCTTATCCCCCGGAACAAAGGAAGGAGGGGGTCGTCTTTTCTTGTCCGCTTGGACCTTCATACGGGCCGAGGCCTGGAGCAGAGATTGGCGCGTCTCCTTCCAAACGGCAGATAGGTCGCGGACCAGATTATCCACCGCAGGGAAATCAGAGGAGGCAGAGGGCAGCGGAAGGGGTGGGCGGGGATGCAGACCGAAGACGGTGAAGATGGGGGATGCCCCAGGGGAATCAGAGTCCAGAGAATTATATGAAAACTCCGCCCATGGCAATAGACTGGACCAATCATCTTGTCTTGCGGGTATGAAGTGGAGGAAATAGGTACCCAAGACTTGGTTCACTCTCTCCACTTGCCCTTTTGATTGCGGGTGGTACGCGGAAGAGAAATCCAGTTCCACTTGTAGTAGAGAACAGAGGCCTCGCCAAAATCTAGAGACGAATTGAACTCCCCGATCCGAGACAATATGTAGGGGAAGTCCATGCAGACGGAAGATATGTTTAAAAAAGAGATTGGCGATTCGAGGAGCAGAAGGGAGACTGGGTAAGGGAACGAAGTGCGCCATTTTAGAAAAACGGTCAGTGACCACCCAGATAACCATATAACCGTCTGAGGGAGGAAGATCGGTGATAAAGTCCAGGCAGGGCCGGGACAAGGCATTTTGGTGCCCTAGGCAAGTACAGCCAATGGCACCCCCCCCCCTCGCTCCCCAAAAAATTGCACCCCCCCCCTAATTTCTCTCACCCCTGCGCCAGGCCCTCTCGCCCCCCCTGCACCAGGCCCTCTCCCCCCTGCACCACTCTCTCCGCTGCACCATTCTCTCCCCTGCACCACTCTCCCCCCTGCACCACTCACCCCCCTGCACCAGTTATACTCACCCCCTTGCACCCCTCTCCCCCCTGCACCAGTCTGTCCCCTGCACCAGTTACTCTCTCCCACTTAGTAACTTCTTACCAGTCATACCTGCGCCCAGGGGCGTTGCTAGGGTCCTAACGGAATTTTTCACGCCACATTGTGAACTGCGGAAGTATTGTTACATAGAAAAAAACTTCTGTTCCTGTCACTAATTTTCTGCACATTCCACATAGCTCCCGTCCATCTCCTCAGCAGTCACTGCACAATGAAAATCAGCGATAACAAATCTACTTTTTAAAAACCTCTCACCTCCATATGACAGTGTAATACCTCTAAATAACAGTCACTAAATAATCCACCTATTCATGGAGCACATATACCAGACGAATGATTGTTACTAAAAACACCTACAAAACCAAGACCCAAAACTATTACTACTTAAGGATCAAATAATCCTGCCAGACCCTGACCGAACGCAACCCCCACATGTGACTATCAGCTGTACACAGGCTCTGATTACATATACCACCGCCATACAGTGACCATATAGTGGTAGATACTAGTTGTAGGTAGACGCTCTGCAGACATATAAGTGATTACACTGCAGTTAAATTTAGTGACTCACAGGAGACGTCTTTTCTGATCAGCGTCATTCACTTTCCCTTTTCTTCTCCATCCGGTTCACACCTTCATGCTGATTGCTCCTGGCCAATACTCGTCCCTGCATATTTGGACACAAATATCTTAGAATCTCCTTACTTATAGGTATATAAGTCCCCTCAGTTAGACAGGTATATAGTCCCCTCAGATAGGAAGCTATATAGTCCCTGCAGTTAGTCATGGTATATATGTCCCCTCAATTAGGCGGTGTATATTAGGTCCACATCAGTTAGGCAGGTATTAGATTGCCCTCTCAGTCAAGCAGTATTAGATATTGTACCCTTAGACAAGCAGATATAATTAGGGTCACTCAGCAGGTATATAATATAGGGTCACTCAGGCAGGTATATAGATATAGGCACTCTAGGCATGGTATATAGATAAAGGGGCTCTCAGGCAGGTATATAGGGCCCTCAGGCAGGAAGTATAGGGCCACTGCAGTTAGTCAAGGTATATAGGCCACAATAGGCAGGTATATAGGCATCAGTCAGGCAGGTATATAGATATGCACACAGGCAGTTAAGGGCACACAGGCGTATATATAGATATAGGGCACACAGGCAGTATATAGATATAGGGTCACACAGGCAGGATATATAGATATAGGGGCACACAGGCAGGTTTTAAAATAGGTATTAGGGGTAAAGGGGCAGGCATTATATAGAATATAGGGGGTGGGCACACAGGCAGGCATATATAGATATAGGGGGCACACAGGCAGGCATATAGGGGGCACACATGCAGTTAAAAATAACAACATTTATACTCACCTTACCTGCTTCCCGGCCGCGCGCTCCTCTTCAGGCCACGCCTCCAGCGTCGGGACGCTCCTCCGGCAGCTCCTCGGGCAGCTCCTCGGGCGCACAGCCTATGACGACTGTGCGCCCGAGGAGAGGCAGCGTCGCAATGACATCACTTCATCGCGACGCTGCCCAGCTGAGCAGCACGGGACCGCGGCGGGTCCTTAGCGCTATGAGGACCCGGCGGCCCCGCTGTGTCAGACCCGGAGCCGGTCCGACATTGTCTGCGGAGCAGGGAGCGCTCGCTCTCTGCTCCGCAGAAGCCCTCAGCTGTATGTGCGTCCAGCAGACGCACATACAGAGACCGCCGGCGCTTCAGGCCCACGGCAGCGGCCTGGAGCCCGGCGAGGTTCGGGGCCCCTGCCTGCGCCCCTTAGAGACAGGCAGAGGTAGGCGCCCTCGGCGATCGCCTACCTCTGCCTACCCGACGTCCCAGTCCTGTGATAGAGGGAGAGGAGCTGAGCTCTGTGATATATATAGTTATATGATAGAGGAGAGGAGATGAGCTCTGCGATATATAGGGTTATATGATAGAGAGAGAAGCTGAGCTCTGTGATATATAGGGTTATATGATAGAGGAGAGAAGCTGAGCTCTGTGATTAGGTTATATGATAAGAGAGGACTGAGTCTGTATTATATGGTTAGATAGAGGGAGAGAATCTGAGCTCTGTGATATATAGGGTTATATGACAGAGGGTGAGGAGCTGAGCTCTGTAATATATAGGGTTATATGATAGAGGAGAGAGCTGAGCTCTGTGATATATAGGGTTATATGATAGAGGAGAGAAGCTGAGCTCTGTGATATATAGGGTTATATGATAGAGAAGAGAAGTTGAGCTCTGGGATATATAGGGTTATATGATAGAGGAGAGAAGCTGAGCTCAAATATAGGGTTATATGATTTGGAGCAGGATTTCTGAGTGAAAAACAGTACAACAAAACAAGTCACTGTACATGTGTAAGATGAGCAGTACTATCACTTTCTCTTCTAGGATTGATTCTGCTTTTTACACAGAAAGGCTGCATCAAGTTATAAAAACCTTTTCCTTACAAAACTCAGCTTCTCCGCCTCTAACATATTCTGCTCTCAGATAGGGCAGCATAGGGACATGTTCACTTTAAATATCTTGGATGTGAACTCCTCTTAAGCAGAGGTTTTCCTCACTGAGTATTTGTGTGTATGAGATATTTTGTATTTTTTACATATTTCTGCATATTTATTCACACACCAATAGAAAGTGAGCAGATATGAGCAGACTTTGACTGGTCTGTACAGGTACAAGGTACAAGCCTGGTTGGCCTTTGTCAATGGCCTGTCTGGGGCTGCTTTTCAATAAGAAAAAAAAGAACGAGAGGCAGAAAGCAAGAGTCATCTACAGTAGCTGTAGAATGGGCCCCAAGAATCATCTCCACTGGTGGGCACAAGAATCAACTCCACTGGTGGGCCCCAAGAATCAACTCTACTGGTGGGCCCCAAAAATCAACTCCACTGGTGGGCCCCAAACATCAGCTCCACTGGTGGGCCTCAAGAATCATCTCCACTGCTGGGCACAAGAATCAACTCCACTGGTGGGCCCCAAAAATCAGCTCCACTGGTGGGCCCAAAAAATCAAGTCTACTGGCGGGTCCTAAGAATCAGCTTTACTGGTGGGCCCCAAGAATCAGCTTTACTGGTGGGCCCCAAGAATCAGCTCTACTGGAGGCCCCTAAGAATCAACTCCACTGGTGGGCCCCAAGAATCAGCTCTACTGGAGGGCCCTAAGAATCAGCTTTACTGGTGAGCCCCCAGAATCAGCTCCACTCGTGGGCCCCAAGAATCAACTCCACTAGTGGGCCCCAAGAATCAACTCCACTGGTGGGCCCTAAGAATCAACTCCACTGGTGGGCCCCAAGAATCAATTCACGGGTGGGCCAAGAATCATCTCTACGGGTGGGCCCTCAAGCCAATTCCAAATGGGCCCAAAAACAACTCCCCCCTGGGGGGCCCAAAAACCCAACTTCCACTGTGCCCCAAGATATCACAATGGGGCCCAATTGCTTTTTTAAAACCTCTCACCTCCGTATGACCCTGCAATACCCCTAAATAACAGTCACCGAATAATCCACCGATACATGAAGCAAATCTACCAGACGAATGATTGTTACTAAAACACTCCTACAAAACCAAGACCCAAAACTATTACTACTTAAGGATCAAATAATCCTGCCAGACCCTGACCGAACGTGACCCCCACATGTGACATCAGTTGTACACAGGCTCTGATTACATATACCACCGCCATACAGGGACCATATAGTGGTAGATACTAGTTGTATGTAGACGCTCTGCAGACATATAAGTGATTACACTGCAGTTACATTTAGTGACTCACTGGAGACATCATTTCTGATCAGCGTCGTTCACCTTCCCTTTTCTTCTCCATCCGGTTCACACCTTCATGCTGATTGCTCCCGGCCAAGACTCGTCCCTGAGGATTTGGACACAAATATCTTAGAATCCACACATTTCCAGAAAATCCTTACTTATAGGTATATACGCCCCCTCAGATAGGAAGCTATATAGGGCCCTGCAGTTAGACAGGTTTATGTATATTGTCCCCTTAGACAGGTAGGTATATAAATATAGGGTCACTCTCAGGCAGGTATATAGATAGATGGTCACTCTCAGGCAGGTATATAGGATTTTAAGGGTTTTTACTCTCAGGCAGGTTTATAGACATAGGGGTCACTCTCAGGCAGTATATAGACCATTAGGGGTTATCAGGGCGGGTATAAAGACATGGGGGCACTCAGGCAGGTTATATTTGCTAATAGGGGCTCAGGCAGGTATATAGGGGCACACCGGCAGGTATATAAGGAGGGGCACAGTCAGGCATATGGGGGCTCAGGCAGGTGTATAGGGGCTCAGGCAGCCATATAGGGGCTCAGGCAGGCGTATAGGGGCACAGGCAGGCGTATGGGGGCCACAGGCAGGCGTATGGGGGCTCAGGCAGGCATATAGGGGCCACAGGTAGGCGTATGGGCCCCAGGCAGGCATTATAGGGGCCACAGGCAGTATATAGGGGCCACACAGGCAGGCAAAAGAGGGGCCACAGGCGGTATGTAGGGGGCACACAGGCAGGCGTATAGAGGCCTCAGGCAGTATTTAGGGGGCACACAGGCAGGCCTTATAGGGGCCACAGGCAGTATATAGGGGGCACACAGGCAGGCCTTATAGGGGCCACAGGCAGTATATAGGGGCCTCAGGCAGGCATTAGAGGCAGGCTCGGACTGGGCCGCCGGGGGACCGGGGAATCCCCCGGTGGGCCCCCCCGAGCCCGTGGGCCCCGGGGGCGTGCCGTCGCTCCCCGGGGCCCGGCCGCGCATCCGGTCACGGGACGCCCGGACCGCGGCCGCCCGAGCGCCCGAGAAGGCCCCCGGGAGTTGGGGACTAATGTCCCCGATCCCGGGGGCTGCGCTTGGTGTCAGCGAGCACAGCACCACTAGCGCTGCGCTCCGCTGTTTCTCCCCGGCAGGCTGAAACGCATTTAGGCCTTCAGCTGCCGGGCGCCGGCCCCCTCCTGGTGACGTAGGCGGCGCGGTGACGTCACTTCACCGCGCCGCCTATGCAGGGCGCCAGTACGGAGCCGGCGGGGAGCTCGAACGGCCGGGACCTGCCAGGAGCGGGAGCCGGAGCGGGAGCCGGAGCCAGGTAAGTGGGTGTTTTTTTTTTTTTTTTTTAAAACTATCTAAGGGGGCCCCTGACTACTATGGGGGGCCCCTGGATACTATGGGGGGCCCCTGACTACTAAGAGGGGCCCCTGACTACTAAGGGGGGGGGCCCTGGCTACTAAGGGGGGGGCCCTGACTACTGAGAGCGGACCCTGCCTACTAAGGTGGGCCACAGGCTACTATGGGGGGCACCAGACTACTAAGAGGGACCCCTGACTACTAAGGGGGGCCCTGACTACTATGGGGGGGGCCCTAGCTACTAGGGGGGGCCCCTGACTACTAAGGGGGGGGCCCTGACTACTAAGGGGGGGCCCTGACTACTAAGGGGGGGGGCCCTGACTACTAAGGGGGGCCCCTGACTACTAAGGGGGGCCCCTGACTACTAAGGGGGCCCTGGCTACTAACAGGGGGGCCCTGGCTACTATGGGGGCCCTGGCTACTATGGGGGGCGCTGGCTACTTCTGGGGGCCCTGGCTACTAAGGGGGGCCCCTGGCTACTATGGGGGGGCCCCTGACTACTAAGGGGGGGGGGGCCCTGGCTACTATGGGGGGCCCTGGCTACTATGGGGGCCCTGGCTACTAATGGGGGCCCGGGACTATAAGGGGCCCTGGCTATTTAGGGGGTGGGCCCTGGCAAACTAAAGGGGGCCCTGGCTACTAATGGGGGCCCTGGCCCTTACTAAGGGGGCCCTGCTACTAAGGGGCCCTGGCTACTAAGGGTGGCCCTGGGGGCCCCTTACTAAGGGGGTCCCTGACTACTAAGGGGGCCCTGGCCACCAAGGGGCGCCTGACTACTAATGGGGGCCCTGACAACTAAGGGGGGCCCTGTCTACTAAGGTGGTCCCTGACTACTAAGGGGGTCCCTGACTACTAAGGGGGCCCCTGACTACTATGGGGGTCCCTGGCTACTAATGGGGGCCCTGGCTACTAAGGGGGGCCCTGACTACTAAGGGGGGCCGACCTACTTACTAAGGGGTTCCAGATTTACTATTGGGTCCCTGGCTACCATGGGGGACCCCTGACTACTATGGGGGACCCCTGACTACTATGGGGGGCCCCTGACTACGGTGGGGGGCCCCGACTCCTCTGGGGAGCCCGGGGTACAAAGGGGGGCCCTCTTTCCTCAGGGGGTCCCGGACTACCAAGGGGGGCCCTGGCTACTATGGGGGGCCCCTGACTACTATGGGGGGCCCTGACTACTATGGGGGGCCCTGGCTACTATGGGGGGCCCTGGCTACATAAAGGGGGCCCCTGACTACATACAGAGGGCCCCTGACTACATAAAGGGGGGCCCCAGGCAGGCATTATAGGGGCCACAGGCAGTATATAGGGGCCACACAGGCAGGCATTATAGGGGCCACAGGCAGTATATAGGGGGCACACAGGCAGGCGTATAGAGACCACAGGCAGTATATAGGGGGCACACAGGCAGGCCGTATAGGGGCCACAGGCAGTATATAGGGGGCACACAGGCTGGCTTATGGGGGCCACAGGCAGAATATAGGGGCCTCAGGCAGGCATTAGAGTCAGGCTCGGACTGGGCCGCCGGGGGACCGGGGAATCCCCCGGTGGGCCCCCCCGAGCCGCTGTGGGCCCCGGAGGCAGTGCCGTCGCTCCCCGGGGCCCGGCCGCGCATCCGGTCACTGGACGCCCGGGACCACGTCCCGAGCGCCCAGAGAACGGCCCCGGGAGTTGGGGGACTAATGTCCCGACTCCCGGGGCTGCGCCGGTGTCAGCGGAGCACAGCACCACTAGCGCTGCGCTCCGCTGCTCTCCCCGGCAGGCTGAACGCATTAGGCTTCAGCCTGCCGGGCGCCGGCCCCTCCTGGTGACGTAGGCGGCGCGGTGACGTCACTTCACCGCGCCGCCGATGCGGGGCGCCCGTACGGAGCCGGCGGGGTGCTCGGGCGGCCAGGACCTGCCGGGGGCGGGAGCCGGAGCGGGAGCCGGAGCCAAGGTAAGTGGTGTTTTTTTTTTTTTTTTAAACTAAAAAAGGGGGCCCCTGACTACTATGGGGGGCCCCTGGCTATTTGGGGGGCCCTGACTACTAAGGGGGGCCCCCTGACTACAAAGGGGGGGGGGGCCCTGGCTATAAGGGGGGGCCCTGACTACTGAGAGGGGCCCCTGACTACTAAGGGGGGCCCCGGCTACTATGGGGGGCCCCTGACTACTAAGAGGGACCCCTGACTACTAAGGGGGGCCCTTGATACTAAGGGGGGGCCCGGGCCCTACTTTGGGGGCCCCTGACTACTAAGGGGGGGGCCCTGACTACTAAGGGGGGGCCCTGACTACTAAGGGGGGGGCCCTGACTAATATGGGGGGCCCCAGACTACAAAGGGGGGCCCCCCTGACTACTAAGGGGGCCCTGGCTACTAACAGGGGGGCCCTGGCTACTATGGGGGGCCCTGGCTACTATGGGGGGCCCCTGGCTACTAATGGGGGGCCCGGCTACTAAGGGGGCCCTGGCTACTATGGGGGGCCCCTGACTACAAAGGGGGGGGGGGGCCCTGGCTACTAGGGGGGGGCCCTGGCTACTACGGGGGGCCCTGGCTACTAATGGGGGCCCTGACTACTAAGGGGGCCTGGCTACTAAGGGGGGGCCCTGGCTACTAAGGGGGCCCTGGCTACTAATGGGGGCCCTGCTAACTAAGGGGGCCCTGCTACTAAGGGGGGCCTGCTACTAAGGGGCCCGGGAACAAAGGGGGGGCCTGCTACTAAGGGGTCCCTGACTACTAAGGGGGCCCTGGCTACTAAGGGGGCCTGACTACTATGGGGGCCCGGGCAACTAAGGGGGCCCGGGCTACTAAGGGGGGCCCTGACTACTAAGGGGGGCCCTGACTACTAAGGGGCCCCTGACTACTATTGGGGTCCCTGGCTACTAGGGGGCCCGGGTACTACCACTGGGGGCCCCTGACTACAAAGGGGCCCTGACTCTATGGGGGCCCCTGACTACTATGGGGGGCCCCCGACACATTGGGGGGCCGCTATTTAAGGGGGGCCCTGATTCCTAAGGGGGGCCCTGACTACTAAGGGGGGCCCTGGCTACAAATGGGGGGCCCCTGACTACTATGGGGGGCCCTGACTACTATGGGGGGCCCTGGCTACTATGGGGGACCCTGGCTACATAAAGGGGGCCCCTGACTACATAAAGAGGGCCCCTGACTACATAAAGGGGGGCCCTGACTAAATAAAGGGGCCCCTGGCTACATAAAGGGGGCCCTGACTACTAAAGGGGGGCCTGACTAACTAAGGGAGCCCTAACTACCTAAAGGGGGCCCTGACTACCTACACACTAGCTAAAGGGGGCCCTGACTTCCTGCACATTAGCTAAAGGGGGGGGCTGACTTACTGCACACTAGCTAAAGGAGGCCCTAACTACCTGTATACTACCTAAAAGAGACCCTTAACTGCCTGTACACTCCCTAAAAGAGACCCCCTAACTGCCTGTATACTACCTAAAGGAGGCCCTAACTGCCTGTATACTCCTGCATTATCTCCAGGGGGGTTAGTCCTTTCCCCACCCTCCAACCCCTTAGGATACCAGGCCTCTAAGTTATGGCTTGTACCCGCTCTCCCACCCTGGGTAGTTTGTACAGAGGTGGGAATAGGTAAAGAAAGCTGGGAAAATTGAGGATTCTAAGATATTTGTGTGTAATTTTCTGCAGGGATGAGTTTTTGGCGGACAAGTCATCATGGCGGTGTGGAACGGAAGCAGAAGAAAAGGGAATAAGAACGACTCATGAGAGAAGAGAACGACTCCTCATAGGACGTCTCTGGTGAGTCCCTGGATGAAAAGGGGGTTTTGTTACTTCTATATTGGATCATGTTGTATTCCCCTGTAATGAATGTGACCTGAGCTGGTGTCTGACCTCTTTTGTGGTCCCCTATATGGCGGGGTTGTAGGTTTACCTGAGCTGGTGTTGACCTCTATGTGGGCTCTAATGGCAGTGTTGCAGTTTTTATGAGGCTGGTGTTGACCTCTAATGTGGTCTCTATATGGCAAATGTTTTCAGGTTATACCTGAGCTGGTGTCTGACCTCTATGTGGTCTCTATATGGCAGTGTTGAAAGGGTTTTACCTGAGCTGGTGTCTGACCTCTATGTGCTCTCTAATTTTGGCGGTGTTGTAGGTTATACCTGAGCTGGTGTCTGACCTCTATTTAGTCTCTATATGGTGGTGCTGTAGGTTATATAGAGGTGTCTGACCTCTATGTGGTCTCTATATGGCGGTGTTGTAGGTTATACCTGAGCTGGTGTCCCGACCTCTATGTGCTCTCAAATATGGCGGTGTTGTAGGTTATACCTGGGGCTGGTGTCTGACCTCTATGTGGTCTCTATATGGCGGTGTTGTAGGTTATACCTGAGCTGGGGTCTGACCTCTATGTGGTCTCTATATGTAGGTGTTGAAAGGGTTTTATTTTGGGATTTTGTATAGTGGCAGAGTAATGTGTCCCTGATTGTAAGAGTGAGGGAAACACCTGACCTGTGATAGGAGTTACACTTTTTTTTCTTGCTGGTGTGTATTTTAGAAGGTGGTGAGGTGCGTGACCAAGGGAAACGTGGAGGGAGATATTGTATGTGGGTGGAGGGGATATTGTATGTGGGGGGGTGGGGGGATATTGTATGCGGGTGGAGGGGATATTATATGTGGGTGGAGGGGATATTGTATGTAGGTGGAGGGGGATATTGTATGTGGGTGGAGGGGGATATTGTATGTGGGTGGAGGGGATAAATTTTATGTGGGTGGAGGGGATAGTGTATGTGGGTGGAGGGGATATTGTATGTGGTGGAGGGGGATATTGTAAGTGTGGTGGGGGGATATTGTATGTGGGTGGAGGGGATATTTTATGTGGGGGGGGGGGGGATATTTTATGTGGGGGGTGGTGGGGGATATTGTATGTGGGGGTGGGGGGGATATTGTATGTGGGTGGAGGGGGATATTGTATGGGGGTGGAGGGGGGTATTGTATGTGGTGGAGGGGATATTGTTTGTGGGGGTGGTGGGGGATATTGTATGTGGGGGGTGGTGGGGATATTGTATGTGGGGGGGGGTGGGGGATATTGTATGTGGGGGGTGGTGGGGGATATTGTAGGTGGGTGGGGGTGGTGGGGGGATATTGTATGTGGGTGGAGGGGGATATTGTATGTGGGTGGGGTATAGTGGGGGGGGTATTGTATGTGGTGGGGGATGGTGGGGGATATTGTATGTGGGTGAGGGGATATGTATGTGGGTGGGAGGGGGGTATTGTATGTGGGTGGAGGGGATATTGTATGTGGGTGGAGGGGGATATTGTATGTGGGGGGGAGGGGGATAATGTATGTGGGTGGAGGGGGATATTGTATTTTGGGTGGAGGGGGATATTGTATGTGGGTGGAGGGGGATATTGTATGGGGGGGTGGGGGAGGGGAATAGGGGTATTGTTTGGGTGGAGGGGATATTGTATGTGGGTGGAGGGATATTGTTGTGGGTGGAGGGGGAATATTTTATGTGGGTGGAGGGGGATATTTTATGTGGGTGGAGGGGATATTGTATGTGGTGGAGGGATTTGTATGGGGGTGGAGGGGGTTTTTTGTTTTGGGGGGAGGGGGATATTGTATGTGGGTGGAGGGGATATTGTATGTGGGTGGAGGGGGATATTGTATGTTGGGTGGAGGGGATATGGATGGAGGGTACTTAGCCCTGTGTCTATGATATGTGACTCTCTTGCTATTTTTACTACACAATAGAGTTCTGTTTTGCCACTGTATTATGTGGTAAAATGGGCGCATTTATGTCCGAGAGGCCGGTAATATTTTTACGTACGTAGGGTGGGCCCCCCAAAATCAATCCCCCTCCCCTGTGGGCCCCAGACCCCCAGTTCTGAACAACTGATTATAGGGGGCCCCAGGCAGTATATGGGCCACATGCAGGCATTAAGGCCACAGGCAGTATATAGGGGCCACATGCAGGCATTATAGGGGCCACAGGCAGTATATAGGGCCCACAGGCAGGCATTATAGGGGCCACAGGCAGTATATAGGGGGCACAGGCAGGCATTATAGGGGCCACAGGCAGGCGTATAGGGGCCACAGGCAGTATATAGGGGCCACAGGCAGTATATAGGGGGCACACAGGCAGGCATTATAGGGGCCACAGGCAGTATATAGGGGGCACACAGGCAGGCGTATAGAGACCACAAAGGGGTAAAAATTTGGGGGCACACAGGCAGGCATTATAGGGGCCACAGGCAGTATATATGGGGACACAGGCAGGCATTATAGGGGCCAAAAGGCAGTATATAGGGCCAAAAGGCAGGCATTTTAGGGGCCTAAGCAGGCATTATAGGGCCACAGGCAATTTTATAGGGGCCCACATGCAGGCATTAAAAGGGGCCACAGGCAGTATATAGGGGTCACAGGCAGGCATTATAGGGGGCACAGGCAGGGATTATAGGGGCCACAGGCAGTATATAGGGGCCCACAGGCGGCCATTATGGGGGCCAACAAGGCATATATGGGGGGGCACAGGGGGGTTTTTTATGGGGGCCACGGGCGGGCATATGGGGGGCCAAAGGGGCGTATATAGGGGCCAAAAGGCAGTAAATTGGGGCAACAGGCAGTATTAGGGGGCATTTCGGGAAAGGGCATTATAGGGGCCCCCGGCAGTATATGGGGGCCCACAGGCAGGAATTAAAAGGGGCCACAGGCAGTATTTTGGGGGCCCACGGCAGGCATTATGGGGGCCCCACGGCAGTAAAGGGCCACCGGCCGGCATTTGGGGGCCACGGGGGTGTAAAAAGGGGGCACAGGCCCTTTAAAAGGGGGCCACAGGCGGGGTTTTTATAGGGGCCACAGGCAGGCATTATGGGGGCCCCACGGGAAAATTTTATAGGGGCCACAGGCAGGCTTTATGGGGGGCCAAAGGCGGGGAAATTTAAAAATAAAAAACATTAATATTTAACCTGCTTTTGGGGGTTTTTGGTGCCCCACTCTGTCCTTTTCACCCCGCGCGCTCCCCCCCGGCGCACACCCAAATTTGAGGGGGTTTGTGGCCCGGGGGAGAGGCAGCGTCGCGATGACCCACTTCATTGGGGAGGGCTCCCAGCTGAGCCGCAGGGGGCCACGGGGGGGTCCTAGTGCTGTGGGGAAACCCGGCGGCCCCGTTTGTGTCGGATCCGTGGCCTAGAAGGGGAATCCAGCGATCCTCCGGTGAGGGGGTCCGACACTGTCTGCGGGGAGGGAGCGCTCGCTCTTTGCTCCGCAGAAGCGGTAAAAGGGAGACCGCCGGGCTTAAAGGCCCAGGGCAGACCCCCTAGGAAACGCCTCCTCTGCCTACCCGTCGTCCCCCCTCTGATCCCTGGCAATGTGGCCCCGGGGAAGTTGGGAACCCGGGCCAAAAGGTTGAAAGGCCAAAAACCCCGTAGGTTTGGGGCTGGGGGATTTTTTTTGCGGGAAAAAGGTGGTACAGGCTCCACAACTCCTTCAAATCTTTAGCGAGTTTTGGGCCACCAGTAAAAAACCCGGGGAGATCAAAAAATAAAAATTTCCCGCCCCCCCGGGATGCCCCAAAAATACGGGAGCAGTGGCCCCTTTTCGGGAATTTTAAACCCGGGAGCGCAGGGTCCCACATATGCCCTTACCCGGGGACCCAAAGTTGGGGGGGTTAGGGGAGTTCGGGATATCAATGTTCTGGAGGTACAATTTTTTCCGAGGAGCGGCCCCCTTTTCCCCCTTTTACGCCCGTGGGGGGAAAAGGGGGCTTTTACCCTTTTACTTTCTTCTCTCCCGGGTGGGAAAATGGAAAAACTTTAATTAAAAACCGGGCGAAAAAAGGGAACCCCCCTTTTGCCTGGCTTTGGTTGAAATTTGCATGCTGGGGGTTTAGAGGAGATTTTTGGGGGTCTGTGAAAGATTTTTAACGGGATTTCGACCCCTTTCCCCGGGGGTGGCGCCTTTTCCTCCAAAAGCGAGCTTAAGGGCCCCTAAAGCCCCGACCCCTTTTGGGGGGTAAAGTTCCTTTCCGCTGGTGAAAATGTTCGGGAAAAAGAACCCCAGGCCCCCGTGTCTTGCCTTTGGGACCCCTTTTGGGTGGGCCCCCCCCCCAAAACCCCCCCAAAGGAAAAGAGGAAATCACTTCTAAGAAAAAGGGGTTTTTCTGGGAAATCGGGCCCAAAGACAAAACAGATGCAGAGGAAAAATGCTGCTTTCTCTTGGAAAAGGCTTTCTTCGGTGCTTGTGGCCACAGTTTGGGGTTTGGGCATGTTTTTTTGGTGGGGCCACAATGGGGGCGCCCCCAAACGTCGAAAAATGGGGGAAAAACTACCTTTTAAAATTTTTTAAAAAGGGCCCAAGAAGCGTTGAGGGCCCCGGAGGCCGGGGGGGTCGGGGCCATGTAGAACGGGGGGAGATTTTAGGGGGGACCATCCCCGGAAAATTGCCCGGGAATTATTTATCTGGGGAAGGGGAAAAATTAAATCGGGTGAAACGGGCATTTTCTAGCTTGGATAGAGATGGTTTTTCATGCGGGCCTTTTCGGGACCGGGCGAAAATTGGTGTCAAGATGATAACACCCAGGTGTGGAAATTATCTTTGTTCCACCCCTTTTAAAACCAATTTAAAATTTCCTCCCCCCCAAATTTTTTATTATTTATTTTTGGGCTGCCAACACCCGGAGCTCGAGAATATGCCCCCACACTTTTATTTGGGGACATGAATTTTTTTAAAATCACAGAAGATTACTTTCCAATAAATTTTTTTAATCACGGGACTATTCTATCACACATAAATTGGAAAATTGGGGGTCCCCAAAAGGAGAAAAAGTTTTAATTTGCAGTAAAAAGCTTTTAGTTTATTTTACACTTTCCCCAAACCCCTCCCTTCTGTATATCTGGGGAGGGAGGAAAGGCTTGAAACTTTTGTTTTCTAGCCGCACTGCATCGGGCCCAAAAGGGAAAAGCTGTTAAGAGATATCTGATAGTTCGTTGGGGGAGGGTTAAAGCAGAAAAAGCATTTTAAAAACAAACTTTTCTGGATGAGTTTAAATAAAAATTGTAATAAATAAAAACAGATTTTTTGTTTTTTTTTTCCTTAAATTTCCCAAATTTTGACAGCCCCCCCCTAAAAAAAATAAAAAATCTTTTTCAAAACCCCCCCTCATCCCCTTAATTTAGAATGATAAATTGTTTGTTTCCCCTAAACTGCAAGAAGGGAAAAAAGGGGTCACTCTCCTTAGAAAAGCATGGTGAAAAGGTGGGGGCGGGTTTTTGCCCCCATTGAACCCTGTCAGGCTTCCCCCTCCAAGGGCTTTAAAAAGCAACCGGGCCAGTTTTCCTCCAGAGCCTTTGAGGGAAAGGATGAAAGTTAAACCAAAGGGACCGCCAGGTGCCACTTCAAAAGGCACCCCCGGAGAGGCATCTAGGGGATTTTTTCTTGGATTGTCTCATAACCCTCAATGATTCGGGAAAGCCCTGAGGGGAGGGGGACGCTTAATTTTTTCCAGCTAAGAAAGTGTTTAAAAAAGTCTTTGCCCTGACCCCTCCTTTGAATTATCAGGCCCCCCCTTTTGGTTTTCCCCTCTTGCATTTTTACAAAATCCAGATTTAGACAAAATTTGAAAGGTTTAAGGGAAAAGCATCTTTACTTTTTGGGTCGCAATCACTTTTTTTGCAGTGTGAAGCATGCCCCCCAGGGGGGTCTTCCTTCAATTTTCCGGGAGGTTGGGGGGAACATCAAGGGGTACTTTTTTAAGGGTTTCAAATCGGGGCTCCAGAGAATCCCCGGGGACTTGTTTTTTGCACCCAAAAAAAAAGTCACCAGGAGGTTTTACTTTGATCGAGTCTGGATCGGGAAAATTGGAGGGGGGACACTATGGCATGGATTAGTTTAAATTTTCTTTTCCCACAGTTTTAATAACATATTTTAAAAGGCTATCTTTCCCCTTTCCACTAAAGGGGGTAATTTTTCTCCCACATTCCAAAATGGGCTCCTGCCCTTTCTCCCCCAGCGTCATGCACAATGCCCAAAATTTGTTTTTTTAAAAACCCTTTTCACCTCCGGATGCCCCTTTGCAATACCCCTAAATAACATCACCAAAAAATCCACCGATACGGGGGAGAAAAATTACCTACGAATGATTGTTAAAAAAAAAAAACACTCCTAAAAAACCAAGACCCAAAAATATTACTTTTTAAAAGGATCAAAAAAAAATCCTGCCAAAACCCTGCCCAACGTGACCCCACATGTGAAAATAGTTGAAAACACAGGTTTTGATTACTTTAAAACCACCCCCAAACAGTGACCTTTATAGGGGTAGAACTTTGTTTTGTAGGCTCTGCAAAAAATATAATTATTACACTAAAGTTACTTTTTGTGACCACTGGAGACATCATTTCGATCAGCGTCTTTTCCCCTTCCCCTTTCTTCCCCAACCCGGTTACACCTTCAGGGCGATTGCCCCCGGCCCAAATACTCGTCCCTGGCAAAATTTGGGAAACCACAAATTTCTTAGAATCCACACACCCCCCAGAAAATCCCTTACTTATGGGTTATTTTCCCCCCCCAATCAGATGGGAAAAGCTATATGGGGCCCCTGCATTTAGACGGTTTTTAGGGTAAAAATTTTTCCCCTTGGGCTTGGGGTATATTAAATATGGGGGCATCTCGGAGGTATTTTAGATATATGGTCATTTCCGGGAGGTTTTTAAGAAAAAAGGGTCCACTTCAGGCAGGTAAAAAGACTTAGGGGTCACTCTCAGGCAGGTAAAAAAAATTTAGGGTCCACTAAAGGCGGGTAAAAATAGCCAAGGGGGTCACTCAGGCATGTTATATAGCTATGGGGGGCTCAGGCAGGTATATGGGGGCACCCCGGCGGGTTTTAAAAAACTGGGGGCCACAAAGCCCAGGCATATGGGGGTTTCAGGCAGGGGGTATGGGGGCTCAGGGCTTTTATAGGGGCTCAGGCAGGCTTTTAGGGGCACAGGCGGGGCATAGGGGGGGCCACAGGCGGGCGTATGGGCTCGGGGGCAGGCATATGGGGGCCACGGGTTAGGCGTAGGGGGCCCCAGGCAGGCTTTTATGGGGGCCAAACAGGCAGTATATGGGGGCCCCCCACACGGGCGGGCCCATTTTGGGGGGCCCAGGCGGGTTTTTGGGGGGGGCACACAGGCAGGCTTTTGAGGCCACAGGCAGAAATTAAGGGGCACACGGGGCGGCTTTAAATGGGGGCCACGGGCAGTTTTTAAAAGGGGGCACACAGGCGGGCCCCATTAAGGGGGCACAGGCAGTATATGGGGGCCCTTTCGGCACTTTAAAGGGGGCCACAGGCAGTATAAAAGGGGCCAAAAGCGGGCTTTATGGGGGCCCAACAGGCTTTTATATAGGGGAAAGGGGCAGGCTTAAAAGGGGGCCACAGGCAGTATTTTGGGGCCCCAAAAGGCAGGCATTAAAAGGGGCCAAAGGCAGTATTTTGGGGGCAAAGCAGGAAATTATGGGGCCCCACAGGCAGGCTTATAGGGGAAAAAACCCAGTTTTAAGGGGCCAAAAGGCAGGAAAATTAGGGGCCACAGGCATTTATGGGGGCTACGGCAGGCATTTTTGGGGGCCCCAAAGGCATTTAAAAAGGGGCCCACAGGCAGGAAATTAGGGGGGCCACAGGGTAGTATATGGGGGGCCAGGGAGGCTTTATAGGGGCCACAGGCAGTATATAGGGGCCACAGGCAGGTTTATGGGGCCCACAGGAAAGATATGGGGGCCCCACAGGCGGGCCAATTTTTGGGCCTCGGGCAGGAATTTAAAAAATAACAACTTTAATACTTCCCTTTTTCCCCCGGGTGCGCGCTCCTTTTCTGTCCTTTTCACCCGCGCGCTCCCCCGGCGCACAGCCAATGACGGGCTGTGGGGCCCGAGGAGAGGCAGCGCCCGCGATGACATCACTTCTTTGGGCGACGTTTCCGGGTGGGCCGCACGGGGCCACAGCGGGTCCTCATTTGTTTGGGGAAAGGAAACCCGGCGGCCCCCTGTGTGGGATCCGGGGCCTAGCAGAGGATCCAGCGTTCCTCCGGCGAGGGGGGTCCGACATTTGTCTGCGGGGCGGGGAGCGCTCGCTTTTTTGGCTCCGCAAAAAGGGGTCAAAGAGACCGGCCGGGGCGCTTCGGGGCCCCCGGGCCCGGGGCCCAAAGGCAAACCCTACCCTCCCCAAACCCGTCTTCCCGCCCTGAGCCCCTTGGGCAATGGGGCCCCCGGGACTTTTGGGAAAACCCGGGCAAGGGGCCCTTGGGAAAAACCCCCGTAGGTTTGAGGCAGGGTTTGATTTGTTGCGGGAAAAGGGTTGGTACGGCTTCCACAAAATTTCCTTCAAATTTTTAGCGGGGTTGGGGGCCCACCAGTAAAACCCGGGAGTTAAAACAAAAAAAGACTTCCGCCCCCCCGGAGGCCAGAAATACGGGCCGTGGCCCCATTTAAGAATCCTTACCCGGGAGCGCGGGTTTGCACCAAAAAACTTTAACCCGGGGAGCACGGGGAGGGTTTTTTTTTGGGGGATTTTGCAGATTTTCATTTTTTCTGAGGTAAATTTGTGCGGGGGAGGGGCCCCTCCTTTTTCTCCACTTTGCCCAGTGGCACCGGGAAAGGGCTTTTGCCTTGACGTTCTTCTCTCCCGGGTGGGAAAAATGGAAAAAAATTTAATTAAACCCCGGGCGAAAAACAGAGACCCCCTTTGCCTGGCGTGGGTTAGAAAAAGGGTTGCACTGTCTGGAGGTAAGGAGATTTTTGTGGTCTGTGTAGATATTCACAGGATATTCGAGCACCTTCCGGGAGGTGGCCCCCATTCCTCCAGAGCGAGCTTAAAATGGCCAAAGCTCCCGATCCCCGATGGTATAGTTCCTTTCCGCCGGTGAAAATGTTCGGGAAAAAGAACCCACAGGTCCGTGTCTTCCCTTTTGGGACCCCTTTTGGGTGAGCACCGCCCCAGCCCCCATGGAAGAGGCATCTACTTCTAAAAAGAAGGGTTTCTCGGAATCAGGCCAAGACACACAGATGCAGAGGCAAATGCTGCTTTCAGCTTGGAAAAGGCTTCTTCGGCTGCTTGTGGCCACAGTTTCGGGTTGGCATGCTTTTTGGTGAGAGCCACAATCGGCGCCACCAACGTCGAGAAATGTGGGATAAACTACCTGTAGTAATTTGCAAAGCCCAAGAAGCGTTGTATGGCCCGGAGGCCGACGGTTCGTGGCCAGTGTAGAAATGGGGGAGATTTTAGTGGGACCATCTGCAGCAAATGTCCGAGTTTTAAAATATCTGAGGAACGGGAATGTAGTCGGGTGAAACAGGCACTTTTCTAGCTTGGAAATAGAGATGGTTCTCATGCAGGCGTTCAGACCTGGCGCACATGTGTCAAGATGATAACATCAGGTGTGGAAATTATCTTTGTTCCGCTCCTTTATCCAATTAAATGCCTCCTCCAAATTATATTATTATTATTGCTGCCAACAGCCGGAGCTCGAGAAATATGACCCACACTTTCCGTTTGGGACATGAATCTGCTTTAATCACAGTAAATTACATCCAATAGAAAATTTTTAAAACACATGACTATTCTATCCTAAAATGATTGGTTTAATTGTGGTCGCTAAGAAAACAAGTTATAATTTGCATGTACGTATGAAGCATTAGCTGATATGACACATTCCCAAACTCTCCTCTGTATCATCTGGGAGGAGGAGGAAGGCCTTGAATCTCTTGCTTCTAGCCGACACTGCATCTGTCTCAAGGAAAGCTGTGTAAGAGATATCTGATAGTTCGTTAAGGATGTATGTAGCGGCGACCCCCGCTTCTCGGCCCGGGGGCCGCGGGCCCCGGCCCCCCGGTGGTCCCCCCCCGGGGGCCCGCCGCCGGGGTCGGGTCCCTTGCCGCGGGGCCCCGGGGGCCCAGCCGGGGGGCCCCTGCCGCTCCCTGGAAAATTTCCCCGGGGCCCGCGCCCCTGCCCCCTCCGCTTTTCCTCCCGGGCCCAGGCTGCGGGTGCCCGTTCCCTAGCCGCGCCCCAAGGGGGCGCGTTCTCGTAAATTTAAAGGACAGTGTCCCAAAAATTTGGTTTTCTCCCCTGCCCGCCTCCCCTTTTTAAAAAGGGTCCGTTTCTGAAATCATTCCCCGCTGGACCCTATGTTGCCCCACCATGGGAAAAAAAGGGGTTCCTGAATCATATTGTCGCCCTAAATTTTTGAACCAACCCTTTGCTCCCTTTTCCTGACTCCGAACCCCCCTCCCCGCCCCCTGCCCTAAATTTTTCCCCTGCCGTTCTCGACCACAAAATTGCCGCCTCCCCCCTGACATTTTTCCTTTGCCCACGACTACGTTTTTTTCCGGCCCTACGACTCTGTACCTCCGGCGCACCTCGGCCGCCACCGCAAGAAAGGGTCACGTCGGGGGGGGACGCCCCTGGTAGCCTAAACGCCGCAGCAAGCCCATCCCGCTTTGCGGCGGGCTCTGGAAAACCGGGGGTTTCCTTAGATTCCTTTTCCCTGGCGGGGGTTTTAAGCATCATCGTTTTCGGTGGTCCAGGGGATCCACACTCAGCCGTTACAGTTAGATCCACCATGGATCCCGCCAAGGTGCCTCTGCCAAGCCCGGGGGATCACGCGACCATTGTCGCCCGACACCCGCAGCAGATCGCGCAGCAAGCCAAAAACGGGGAAAAGGGCGCCCGCCGGGATGCCCCAAACCCTCCGGGGCGCCCGGGAAAAACCGCGGGAAACCCCTCCCCTTTTCCCGGGGTTTCCTTCTCCCCCCGGGGTCATCCCGCTCAGCCTTTGGGTCCGAACTCCCGCCCCCCTACCGCCCCAATTTTGGACTAGACCGAAGCTCGTAGAGGTTTCACCCACGCATTTCCCCCAGCACTGGACCTGAGGCCGGCCCCATTTTTCCCCTTTTAAGGTCAAAGGGGGCTTTGGGAGGTTTACCTGTTTGGTCCGGAAAGGGCCCTTTGGCCGGGGCCGAAAACCTTTTTTGGGGCCCCCGGGAGTAAACCTTTGTGACCGCAAACTTACGGGCCTTTCCCTTCCTAAATTTCCCGCAGCTTTTTTGAGGCCCGGGGCCCCCAGCATCTTCCGGGGAAAAGGCGCCCCAAAAATTTCTACGCCAAGGGGACTCCTCCGGGGGGGAATATGGGGTTTTCAGTTCCGCACCCTAGCCTCCGAGCTCTTTTGGGAATGACGCCTCTCGTGCCCGTTTAAGAAGGGTCCCCTCGGGGCAAAAGAAAAAGGGACGTCCAAAGCACCCAGGGGATCCCCCCCTTCGCGTTGAGTGAGCTCATCCATTTTCCCACACGCATAGATTTTGCGTTTTTTGGGAACGACAGCGGGACTCCGTCAAGGGGGACTTGGCAAAAACCCCGCCGCCCCCCCTCGTCGGGCCCTCCTGATTTTCCCCAGAGATCTCCGCAACCTCCCCCCGCCGTTTTTCCACTAAGAGCCCTTGCAAGTGCCCCGGGCACCCCTTTTGTCGGAGTCCGAACGAAACCCGTCGCAGGGTGGAGAATCTTTGCCTCTATTTGCCCAGCCCGGACCAACCCCCCGCGGGAGTTGTCCGCAGGCCCCAAAAAGGTGGTGGGGAAATGCCCGCCCCCTAGGGGCTGTAGGAGAGGCCCCCCTGGGTTCTAGCCCTTTTTCCTCCAGGGACTGATTTTGCCTTTTGGGGGAAACAGGGATGCGGGCCTGTCTCTTCGGGTTTTTTTTTCCCGGGGCCCTTTCCCTTGGACTCCGGTTTCCGCCGGGAACTTTTTTCAGGGCCCCCTTTGGTATCTCGTTCCCGGGTTTCCGGGACCCTTCTAGAAAAGCCGTTGCTCATCTCCTCTGTCAGGGGGGAAAACCCTCACGACTCCACCCCAATTTTTCCTCACCAAAAACCCTGACGCTCCCGGGTTTGGGGGCCCTACACAGGGGAAAGGATCTCTTCCACGCCCTTTGCCCCGCGTTTCCCTTCGGGTTTTCCCTTTTGGGGGGCTGCCCGGGCTGCAACGCCACCCCCTACACTTACGGGGAAGACAGGCGAAGCCCTTTCCTTTGGGGGACGGAATGCCAGACCTCGGGGTTTTGGTGGAAACCACGCCCGGGGGGTCCACCTCTCCTCCCCAGCCTGCCCAAGTTTCTCCCAGGGTCCCCACGGAGTACCAGGATCTTGGAGATGTTTTCCCTCGGAAAGCAGGTTTGAGAATTTAAACCCCCCCATCGCCCCGTATGACTGCCCCAATAGATCTCCTCCCCGGGTACCATTCCCCCACGGGGTGGGGCTATCCCTCTCCGTGCCCGAGCCCCCAGGCTATGTCGGCCTATATACAGGAAAACTTGGCAAAAGGGATTTATACGCAAGTCCCCCTCACCCCCCGGGTGCCGGCTTCTTTTTTCCCGTTCAGAAAAAAGAGGGTTTTTTCTCTTCCGTGGCATCGATTATAGGGGAAAAAACCCAAAATCACGGTGAAGAATCCTCCCCTCCCCCCCGGGTTTCCCGAGCTCTCGACCGCCCCCCGGGGAGCCAAGATCTTCAAAAAATTTTAAGATCTGCGAGGAGCCTATAACCTCATCAGGGTTCGAGAGGGTGAAAGAATGGAAGAAAGGGGGGATAAACACACGGGGCGGGCCCTTTTGAATATCGTGTGATGCCCTTCGGGCCCTTTTCAATGCCCCGCTGTATTTCCCGGGGGTTCTTTAAGGGCGTATTTCCCGGGGCTTTCTGTACACCAGCGGCAAATTTGGTACCTTGGATACTTTTTGTTTTTTTTGCCCCGACAAAACCCAAACCCCTCGGAGACAAGTACGCCAGGTTCTTTCGGGCCCTTTGCGGGGGCAAAAACCCAAATGTACCTAAAACTGGAAAAGTGCCGCTTTCCCCCAGGCCACCTTTCCCCTTTCCCGGTTACATAGTCTCCGAAACCCAAAGGGCCTTTTTTTGATGAAAACCCCGCGAAACCTCCCCCTAACCCCCGCATGGCCGCACCCACCGGGCTCCGGGCGATTCAAAAAGGTTCCCAGGGTTTGCCCAATTTACTAAACCCCCCAAATTTTATCCCCCCCCTTTTCTACCCTTTTTTTGGGTCCCCCGTGGCTCCCCACCCCGGGAAAAACGCCAACCCAAAAAAGTTGGTCCCGTCTGCCCGAAGAGGCGTCTCCCCCCTGAAAGGGTGCTTTCTCCCTGCCCTACTTGGTCCGCCCGGGTCCAAGAGAAAACCCCTTTAGCCTTGAGGTTTTATGCCCTCTTCCGTGGGAGGGAGGGGCTGTCCCCGACCCAGGGAAAGGGGCCCCCCGGCAAGACCGTCACAAGCGGGTTTTTTTTTTAAAACCTTCCCCTTCGGCCCGAACCAATTTTTCCATTGGAGATCCGGGGAAATGTTGGCCATAAATTTTGGCCCTTTGGGGGAGTGGCCCACATCTGTTTGGGGGAGCCCGACATCCCGTTTTTATGTTTTTCACAGATCAAAAAAATCTCCAGAACCCGCAGACGGCCAGCGCCTTTAAATCCTCGCCAGGGGCCCCCGGGGGTCCTTTTTTTCTCCTCGTTTTTTATTTTTTTGATTTTCCCTTTTTCCGGGCCCGGGCCCGGAAAAAAGGGCCCAAAGGGGGATCCCCCCTCCCGGGCCTCGACTTACCGGGGGGAACCGGTGTCCCAGCATATCAAGCACCAAAAACTGGGCCCCTGGGCCCCCTGTGGATTTTCCGAAGGTTCCCCCCGGCCCCGAAAATTAATTTCGTCCCGCACTCAGGAGGAGAATTCTGGGTTTTGGGGCATGTTCTCTTCTTGGGCCCGGGCCCCCCCGGAATACGAAAATCCTTTGCCCCCAACCCCGCATTATTGGTGGCCGACTCGTTTCCCAAAAGTCCCCAAAGGGCTTCCCTTTCCCCTTTCCCGTTTCCACTTGTGGGTCGAAAAAAGGGTTCCCCCCGCCATATCCCACTGGCCTCCTAGTCCCTCTGCCTGTTCCGGAAGTTCCATGGGCACACATAGGCATGGACTTCATCACGGACCTTCCCCCTCCTTCCGGGAACTCGGTCCATCTGTGGTTTGGGCACTGACCGTTTTTCGAAGAAAGTCCCCTTTGTGCCGCTGCCTGGTCCCCCCTTCTGCTCCCCCCCGTTGGCGGGTTTATTTTTTCTGCACATCTTTCGCCTGCTGCTACCCCTCTCACATTGTCCCCCGATCGAGGCCCTCCCCAAATTGGGCCCCTAAATTTTGGCGTGCCCTTGTTTCCCCCCTTGCAAATTTAAAAAAGGACCTTCCCCATCAAACGTAACCATCCCCAAACCAATGGGCAGGTTGGGGGAAGGGAAAACCCGATCTTTTGGGGGGTATCTACGGGACTTTTGTCCGGAACGCCCCCCCGGACACCGGTCCCGGGCGGGTTCCCTTTGGGGCCCAATTCTCCCATAACCATCGGGACTCCCACTCTACCCCGGCCGTTTTTCCCCATTTTCCCTTTTTGGTCTTTGGACGTCCCCCCACGCCCTCCCCTCCCCTTGGCCTCACCTCCCAGGGTTCCTGCCGTGGACAACCGGGGTTTTGGATAACCGGGGCCCTTTTTGGGGTGAGACCCGACAACGTTACTCAAGGCATCCGGGCCCCCATGAAGTCCCAAACGAAAGAAATAGAAGACCCTCCCCCACATTCCCCCTGGAAATAAAGGGGGCTTTCGGGCCCAAACCATACGCCCCCAAGGGCCCCCCTTTTTAAATTGGGTCCGCGGGTTTCCCGGGTCCCCTTTTAGGGGGCTTCGAAATTGAATCCGGGATCCTATAACCCCCTGCCTTCCCCCATTTCCCTTTCCGGAAACCCTAATGCCTTTCCCCCTTCCCTCCCCTTTAAACCTCTGGTCTTGAACCCCATTTCCCCAGGGGGCGGGTGCCCCTCCCCGGGGGGGGGGGGGGGGGGGGGGGGGGGGGGCCTAGAGTCCCCCCGAATTTTTTGAGGTAAAGGAATCTTGGACATGAAAAACCAACAGGGGAAACGTTTTTTCCGGTAGAAGGAGAGGCTTCCGGGCCCCCCAAGAGGTTTTCCCGGGGAAACCCGAGTCCCAACATCTTGAATCAAGACCTGCTCCGTAAGTTCCTTCAGGGCCCAAGAAGAAAGGGGGGGACCTAAGGGGGGGGGTACTGTACGGCGACCCCCGCTTCTTTGGCCCCCCCCCGGGGCCCCGGGGGCGCCCGTGGGCCCCCCCCCCGGGGCCCCCTGGGGGGGGGGGGCGGGTGCTGCCGCTTGGCCGCGGGGCGAGCCGGGGGGCTCCCCTTTCCGGGGAACTTACCCGCCCCCGGGGTTTCCCGTCCCGTCCCCGTCTCCCCGCCGGCCAGGCCCGCGGGTGCCCGTTCCCTAGCCGCGCCCGGGCCCGCGTTCTCGTAAATTTAAAAGGACAGTGCCCAATAAAATTTGGGTTTTCTGCCTGACGCCTCCCCTAAATTTTTAAGGGCCCCCCTCTGCAGGGCCTTCCCCGCTGGATCATGTTGCCCCGAGCCAAAAAGGGAAAAACGTTTCCTTTAAACATATTGCGCCCTAAACCGTGTACCAGACCCTTTGCTACGTTTTCCCTGACTCCGAACCTCTGCCCCTGCCCCCGACCTTTTCCCCGCCTTTCTCGACCACGAACCATTGGGCCCCCTGGGCCCCGACATTCTGCCTGCCCAAAGACTACGTTTTCCCCGGACTACGACCCTGTAAACCCTTTGCTGAACCCCCCCCGGGCCGCCACCGCAAGCAAGTCAAAGTCGGGGGACACCTGGGGAGCCCTCACGCCGCACAAGTCCCCCCGGGTTTGCGGCGGGGCCCCGGTGGGAAAAAAACCGGGGGGGTACTTAGATTTTCCTTTCCCCCTGGCGTGGCTTAGCTATCATCCTTTTTTCGGGGTCCAGTGGGGTCCACTACTCAGCCCCCCTTTCAATGTATAGCAGTAAAAGCATTTAAAAAAAACTATCTGATGACTTAAAAAGAATGTTAAATTTATGAAAAAAGACTTTTGAAGTTTTTTTTTTCCCAAAATTCCCCCCTTTTACAGTCCCCCCTTAAAAAAATCAAAATCTGTTTTTAACGCTCCTCCCCAAGTGAGAATGATTTATTGTCTTTTTCCCCAAATTAAAAAAGAAATGGTAAAGGTCACTCTCCTTAGACCCGCATGGGGGAAAATGGAGCGGGTGTTGACCCCATTGAACCACTGTCAAGGGCTGCTCCAAGGGGGCGAACAAAGCAAACCGCCAGCTTCCTCCAGAGCCTTTGATGGTAAGGGAATGAAAGATTTTTCCCAAAGAAACCCCCTTTTTCCCCTTCAGACCCGTCCCCGGCAAGGCATTATGGATTGTTTTT
>JAODAL010036750.1:0-41265 GCA_025379985.1 Phyllomedusa bahiana | reverse complement strand
ATTGGGTTTAAACGTAAAAATTTTTTCCATTCTTTAAACAATGTTTATTTAGAAATGGTACAGAATCGGATGTATACGTATAAGAGAATTACAAAGTATGTAAGTGTAGGCATCAATCGTAGTTAAGCTAACAAACACAGTTTAAGAGTAAACATGAAGTATAACCAGAGTAACATATAAAACAAGCGGTACACAGAGCAAAATGAATAGTGTAAGACCAAGTAAATCAGACGCACCAGAAGCATGGGGAGGGGGAAGGGGGTATTAGTCAGCGGGGGTTGTTGGAGCACAGATTAGATAGAAGCCAGGGTTCCCATAATAACCGTTTTTTTGAGCAGATGTGTGGAGGGTCAGCAAGCTTTAGCTCACAATGACAGTTGAGATTGACTCTGTTTATTATTTCTGCAAGTGAGGGAATTTGAGAGGATTTCCAAGACATGGCAATGGCAGTGCGGACGGATATAAGAAAGTGGAAAAAAATGGTTCTTAGTGAGGAGGGAATGTCAGATAGGCCAATGTCTAGTACTGCTAACTCCGGAGAGGGTTTGCAATGAAAACCCGTGATTTTGGAAAGAAGACAAAACACAGACTTCCACAATTCCTTAATGTAGGGGCAACCCCACCATACATGAAGAAGAGTACCCGGTTGACCACAATTTTTCCAACATGACGCTGAGGAACCGGTGTAAATATGTGCTAAGCGTGATGGAGGTAAGTACCATCGAAGGTGTATTTTACGCATGGTTTCAAAGTGGTTGAGACACTTGGACAATCGAGAGGGGGCTATTTGGGCCTCATTCCATTGCTCTAGGGAAAATTGATTAGCTAGCTCCTATTCCCATTTAAGCATGGTACAAGACTTAGCCACAATTTGACCGTCAATCACCATATGGTAGAGCAATGACAGGCCTTTTTCAAAGCCTTTTTTCCTACAAAGGAAATTGTGGAAGTCCGAAGGGGAATCAGGAGGGTGATGCCAGTTAATTGATTGAATTAGGTGCCTCAATTGAAGGTATTGGAAAAAATAGATGTTTGGTTTGTTTAAAACCCTAAAGGACATGAGGTCTGTGAAAGATTTTAATTCTCCACTATCATTAAAGAATTGATCTAACGTACATAGACTTAGACGTGACCAGGAAGAAGATGAGAAATTATTATCCCAGCATCTAAGCACATCTAAGGGGGTCTGTTCTTTCGAGAGAGAAACCCATGATCTGGCAGAGACAAAGTCTTTCCACAGTGCAAAAAGGTCTGACAGGGATTGCAGAGAGGTGGGCGGAGTAGGAGCCCCTATAAGGGAAGCTTTAAGGTGTGTACTGACAGAGCAGGGTGTAAAAGAGGAGCTTTCAAGCTGTGCCCATGTGGAGAACAGGTCATTTGACCATAAGGGAAGGGCTTGTTCAAGGAGAATTGCTATGTTATATATTTGTAGATTGGGGACTGCCAAGCCACCATTCCCGTGACTAAGAAATAGCAGATTTTTTTTGACTCTTGCTTTCTTCCCATTCCAAATAAAATTGGAAAATAAACGTTGAAGCTTAGTAAGAATAGGCTGAGGGATAATATATGGTATGGTACGGGAAAGATAGGTGAATTTAGGAAGTAAAGACATTTTTGTGATGTTAATACGTGCCATCCATGAAAGGTGGAGATTGTTCATTTTCCTTATTTCTGTCTCCAATTCTGTGTACAGAAGGTTATAATTCATAGCCAGGGTCGCCTGAGGGGACTTGGTCACCTTAATCCCTAAATAATCTATGGAATCTTTTGCTAAGCTAAAGCCAAAGTGTTCTATTAGCGGGGTTTGAGTAGAGATGTTATTAACTGGGAAGATATAAGATTTGGATCTATTAAGTTTGTAAAAGGAGACCCTCGAAAATTTCTGTAAGGTCTCCAGGATGGCTGGAATTGAGGAAACAGGGTCGAAGGCTATTAACATAACATCATCGGCATAGAGGCTTTTTCTATGTGAAGTGTTTTGGGTAGTGATGCCAGAAATCAAAGGATTATTTCTGATAGTTTCGGCTAGGGGTTCGATGCATAAGACAAAAATTAAGGGAGACAAGGGGCAGCCTTGACGAGTACCATTCGTAAGGTCAAAAAGTTTAGAAAGGGAAGTTAGCACAGATGCTGAGGGAGTTGAGTATAGTGTTAAAATAGCAGACAGCAGGAAACCCGAAAACCCAAATTTTTGTAATCTTAATTCCAAGTATCGCCAATTAACTCTATCAAAGGCCTTTTCGGCGTCGAGTGAGAGAAAGGCCACGTTAGTTTTAAGGTTGCCTGCTATCTGAACAAGATCCAAAATACGGCGT
Organism: Phyllomedusa bahiana; assembly: GCA_025379985.1. Lineage (NCBI taxonomy): Eukaryota > Metazoa > Chordata > Amphibia > Anura > Hylidae > Phyllomedusa > Phyllomedusa bahiana. The sequence continues at coordinate 38,950 of JAODAL010036750.1, read as the reverse complement.
GTAGCATCTCTAGCTTGCCTGCCTGGAACAAAGCCAGTTTGGTCAGTATGTATAAGGGCGGGAAGTACTAAATTAAGTCGCAAGGCTAAAACCTTGGCATAGATTTTGATGTCTGTGTTTAAGAGCGAAATAGGTCTGTAATTGACTACGTTATCCTCAGGCTTACCAGGTTTAGGTATAGTTGTAATAATAGCTTGTAAAAGCTCTTTGGGGGGACGAGAGGAGGACGCGATGTCAGTAAACATATCAGTCATGTAAGGGGCCAAGATCTCAGAGTAGAGATGGTAATATTCGTTAGAGAGGCCGTCAGGTCCTGGGGCTTTATTTAATTTACTAGACCGAATTACTTTTTGTATCTCAGAGATGGTAAAAGGCGTATTTAGAGATGCCAACTGTGATACATCTAGTTTCGGTAGGGCCACCGAGTTCAGGAAAGCATTTATTACATCATCTGAGGGAGGGAGGAAATTTTCTTCCATTTGTAGATTATATAGCTTAGAATAAAATGATGCAAATTGTTCGGCTATATCTATAGGGTTTCTAATTTTTTCATTATTATTATTTGTTAAATATGCGATTTTTGTGCGGGCTTGCTGGGTTTTGATTCTTCTAGCAAGAATCTTGGAGGGACGATCTCCTTGAGTATAGAACTGCCATTTTAATTTTGTGAGATTTCTCTCGTAGGATTGAATAAGGTGGGTTCGAAGGTCGTTTTGCAATTTAGTTAGGTTTTTCCTATTATCTAAGGTGGGATTAGATTTAAATTGTTTATCAGCCTGTTGGATTGAGCTGAGGAGCTTATCTAGAGTGGAATTATATTCTCTTTTGCATCTACTAGCTAACTGAATAAAGATACCTCGGAAAAATGCCTTGTGTGCACACCACAAGGAGGTCGGGGAGGAGACAGAGTGAGAGTTCAAGTTGAAATATTCCTGCAAGCAGTTCCTCAAATATGCCACATTTTTTGGAGACTTTAGTAGAAAATTATTAATTCTCCACAGGCGAGGTTGGGAGGGGGGGTTGTATGTTTTTATTTGTAAGGTAACTGGAGCGTGGTCGGACCAAGTAATATGGCCAATATTTGAAGCTATGATTTGCGGGAGTACCATTTTATCTACAAGAAAGTAATCAATTCGGGAATGAACCGAATGGGGGTGTGAAAAAAAGGTGAAATCTTTTTCTGTCGAATGAAGATATCTCCAGACATCGTGGAGATCCTCCTCGAGTATTGTGGATTTTAAGTCACAGGAAGAGAGCCTGCGATGTCTGGACCTGTCCAACTCTTTATCTATAACGGTGTTGAAATCTCCACAGACAATCAAACCACCCTTCCTCACCCGTTTGGCCTCTGTTATAATCCTTCGAATAAAGGAGATTTGTTTAGCATTAGGTGCATATAAGGCTACTAGTGTGAAAGGTATGGAATTTATTTCGCAGACCAAAATGATGAATCTACCTAAAGGGTCTGTGATTGTCTGGGAGAGTTGAAAGGAGATTGTGTTTTTAATCATAATAGCTACTCCTGCTTTCTTTTTTGGAGAATGTGCTTGGTATATATGTGAGAAATGACGGTTACTAAGACGATGGGCATCTGCTTCAAGAAGATGAGTCTCCTGAAGGCAGACCACGTCAGAGTCTGATCTAAGAATTTCTTTCCACATAGTTGAGCGTTTAAAGGGCGAGTTTAACCCCTTCACATTATGTGAGATTATCTTGAACGCCATGGTGAAGGATGTATAAACAGTTGTGTGCTGTTTGGGTTATATGGGAGAGGCCTACATAGCTGGTGGTGCGTAAAACCAGACCAAAGAATATACACAGTGAACCGCTGGATAAGAAACAGAAAAACCCAGCAAATATTTAACCAAAACATTTGTAGAAAAAGAAGAAAATGACTATCCCTTAGGAGAAGGGAAGAAAGGGGGCAGTCCTGCCTTCAAATGAGAGGGAAAGAGAGAAACACAACCGTGTCAGATCAGGAGAGTCCATCTCTCCAGGGGAGAGCTCCTCTAGAGGCTAGGGAGCAGACAGGAACCGAAGAGCTTCTGGGAGACCTTGTTCAATGAATCACAGAACCCGAGCGGAGACGAGAGGTTTTGACGGACCACAGAGGGGTTATCATGTCTGGGCGGGTTTGTTTCTTTCGGACCGGGCTGGAGTTGGTGTTGGGGAGAAGGTCCCAATGATGCAGGGTGGAACAGGCCTCCACTGGTGTAGCGCAAAAAAAATGAGATCCATCTTTGGTAATCAGCAATTTTACAGGAAAACCCCATCTGTAAAGTATACCTTTCTCCCTGAGCAATTTCGTGTATGGTTGAAATTCACGTCTGCGTAACATAGTGGCTGCGGAAAGGTCCGGGAATAGGGAGATAGACTGAAATCTTTCAGGCAGAGAGTCCACTTTACGTAGAGCCTTCAGGAATTCTTCCTTAATATGGTAGAAATGGATACAAGCAATTGTATCCCTTGGGATTTGCTGGGGGAGATTCTTCGGTTTGGGAATCCTATGGATTCTGTCTATAATCAATTCCTGAGAGTTACAGTTGGGTAGGGTGAGTGCCATCAAATCAGATAAGAAAGAGTTGAGCTGGTCAGGAAGGACTGATTCGGGGATCCCTCTGATTCGAACGTTGTTCCGTCTGGACCTGTCTTCCAGATCCAAAACTTTGTTTGAAAGGCGCTGGATCTCTTCTTCTAGGACATTGTTGGCGTCAATAAGGGAATTGTGAGACTCTGCGAATTCAGACATTTTGGATTCTATATGATCCGTTCTGGAAGCCAGAGATTGAAAGTCCTGCTTAAGGTCAGAGATCATCCCCTTGAAATCTGCCTGGAGACTTGAACGAAATGAAGAAAACAGGCGTTGTAATGTAGCTGTGGTTAGAGGTTGGGACTCTGTGGTTCTTCCTGATGCTCCGTATCACCAGACTTGCTATCTTGAGGAGACAGAGAGCGACGGGGGCTGAGAAAATTGAATGCTCAACAGACGTGTTATGTGATCTAGTCTCCTTTTGAGGCATAGAAGCGAAGAAATCAGGAAGCTTAGTAGGGTGAGAGTTGGTGTTTTTTTTTAAATTGCCTCCCATGTATTCCCAATAGATGCAGGGTAGAGAGATTCCAACAGGAGTTGAGGGTATGAGGTACGTGTTTTTTTTTTTTTTTCTTCTTCCTCTGCTACCTACTCTAACCAGACAGGATGTGGTACCGGGAGTCACTGATGTCAGCTAGTAGCTTATATAAATCTAGGGATCCACCAGAGCTGAAAAGTATGGGTTCACAAGTGTGACCAGATGTAGTTGGATTAGGAAGGCTGGCCTGGTTCAGAGACAAGCAGCCTGCAGCGGGTTATTTATCAAGGAGGCAGAGATAAACTGTCATTTGGGCCCAGAGTAGAAACATAAGAAAGCCCAAAGCGACTCAAAAGGGCAGTTGAGGCTGGCAGATGACACTAATCGTTTGGGTGAAATCACTGCAGCAGGGAGTATTATCACGTTTGTTAGCGTAAGGAGATGCAGTGCTTAGGTAGCTCCTTCTCTCTGGTATAAGTTCACTGGGAGGTGAGAGGTTACAAGCTGATGCACTAGGATTTCTCCAGCTGCATGGAAAATTAGCTTTTAGACACACATACAGGACTCCAGCAGAGAGGTTTGAAGTCCTATGTAGGTTGAGGCTGATTAATGGTATCACCCACAGGTGAGAGGATGGACTAGTGTCAGCTCTGACTATATCCCATGGAAGCCTGCTGCCAGATACTTGCCCAGGTTGATTTGAAGCAGAGCCACCCTATGTTTCTCCCAGGACAGATGACAGCTACGTCAACAGAGGGCCTTAAAAGCACAGTAGCTGTAAAATACGGGGGCATTAACGGGGAGCCCAGGTATATAGGTGACGTTATGGGCTGCACAAGATGGCGCCCTCTCTCGATGTCCAGAGAGCTCAGGGAGCCAAGCCTGTGCTTACAGGGTGTTGCAGGTCAGGCACTCACCCCCTTAGTCTCTTGCAACGCTGAATCCCGGGTCCAGATCGCCTGAAGGAAGCGCCGAGCCTGCGTGAACAGCCGGTGGAGGGGGCGCAGTGTGGCGCAGCTATCCTCCGTGACCGGGCCGGGGCTGGATAGATGCCGCCCTGACTGTCCGTGCTTCTGCTCCTACGGAGAGAGCCGGGGATTTCCCTTACCGCCGGACGCGAAGCGGCAGACAAGCGGTGGATGACTTTCTTTTAAACTGTTGTGGCTGCTTGTAGCAGCCCAAACGGATGTCCCGGGCACCTTCTCCAGAAGACCGCGCGGCCGTCAGAGGTACTTAGATAAGATGGCGCCTCATCCCACCAAGTCCCGGGAGGGGGGCCAGATACTTCTGTCCGGAACTCGGGCTGCGGGTCAGGTAGCTGCACGGGAGTTTCAGCAGGTTGTCGGGGTTTATTGTTGTCAGGTGATAGATGTGCCGGGATATTAGAGATATTTCAGTGTCTGCTTTGTGAGCTTATTTTTGTGCGGTGTTTAGGAGCTTCAGTTCAGTAGAAGACGCCCCACGACGACAGGCTCTCACATCTCCCCTGCTCAGGCCCACGCCCCGGTGTCACGCACGTTCTTACATCCTGGCTTGCCTGGCGAGTAATGATAAGTCACAAGGGAGGAGTACTGCTCCGCGTCATGCTAGCAAGAAATCGATGTGTGGCTTTCTCCTCGCGCAACTGCCAAATCGGAACCATTGCGTGTAGGTGGACAATCTGGGGAGGATGATCATGGTGTCCGCGCTGACCACGAGAAGATGGTCCATGCGCCCTGAATGGCGGCCAAACGGTGGTTTTTTTTTGTCAATCTGGTTGTGAAAAGGTTCTGAAGTCTATCACCGATCTCAGAAGATTCTGAAAATGACCAGGAAACTGTGATGCACTATCATTCCATTCATACAAGCCAGAACACCCTCCTCGAGTTGTGCAGCGGCAGATACGGCTCTCCCTCAACAACCACTTTCTTGATATGAGATGCTTCCACACGCCCTCGTTGGAATTCCAGCCTGCACATGTTGGCACCGACTGTATGGAACAGAGAAACGGCCATTAACGATTTTTTTGATGATCCAGCGCGGACAGGAGTAGCTCCTCTGTGTAATTTGATGTAGACGCAGTGGCAGCTCATGCGTAATAACTGCCGTTTGTTGAGGCCATTCGAGGGAGCCACGTCTATTTGTCAGTCGCCAGGAACCTACGGGATGAATAAACGTCATTCCACTGCTTCATGTCCTGGAAAACAGATGCTGAATATCTGTCTGGCAGGGGACTGGAGATCGTGGCGACTACATCTCATCGGCCACATGAGTACATATCACTCTAGGTTATGTTTCAATTTGTCTTTAGAGTTGGGGACTGAAATGGAGGTGGAGGAGGAGACATTGGAGCAGAAGCATTGTTCTGGTGAAAATGAATGGATTTTCTACACAGGGTGACAAGATGAGGAGGAAGCTGCGGAGCAGCTGGCATGGATGGTAGATGGAGATGCAGGAAGACTGAAGGGCAGATGACCCGCAAGCACCGTGGCAGTATACAGTGGAGATGAGAGGCAGGGAGCCCCTAGGAGGCTTCACTTGTGCGATGGCGCGCAGCCATGTGATTTTTGCCTGGCTAGTGGAGCCGATAGTCAACATTATTCTGTTTTTGCCCACCTTCCAGAATGTCATTGTGCCCTGTTATGACCTCATGTGCTGCTGTGGCTTGATGCCGACCTACACACTCTTGTCATAGTGCACTGTTCTGACCTCATTAGCTGCTGGTGTGCTGCTGCGGTGACTTCACACTGTGTCAATGTGCCATTGTCTGACTCATGACTACTGCTGTGCTGCTGCGTGTGACCTACACATACTGTGTTTATTGTCCCACTCTGTGGCTCTACATCCAGTGTTTTGCCCACCTCACAGAATTTCATTGTGCCCTGTCTCACCTATGCTGCTGACTGTCGGAGTGCTGCCGTGGGACTCTCCACACTGTGTCATCTGTCCCACGTCTGTGGCCTACTCCTGTTTTTTGCCGACCTCCAGAAATGTCATTGTGCCACATGGTCTGGACCTCATGCTGTATGCTGTTGGCTGCTGCAGTGACCTACACACTCTGTGTCATTGTGCCCACTGGTTGACCTCATGCTGCTGACTAGTGCTGCTGCCTTGACCTAACACACTTGTGTCATTGTGGCCACTGTTGACCTCCATGCTGCTGCTGTGGCTGCTGCGTAACTACACACTGTGTCATTGTGCCATCTCTGTGGCAGTACGCTCATGTTTTGCTCTCCAGAATATCATTGTGCCCACTGTCTGACGCCTCATGCTGCTGTCGCTTGCACCGTCACCTCCACACTGTATGTACACTGAGATGTTGTCACCTGAGCCCTCAGCTTGTTTTTTCCAGCTGTCGCTGCCTACTTTATCAGGCCGTACTCATTTCCCTTGCAGTTTTTTAGTCAGTTTTGCCCTCTTAGAAGTGCCAGGGAAATTTTATAGTGAAGCGATTCTAAGAGCGGGCTGGCAGTTATCTGCGTGTCATACTAAAACACATCATTGTATGAAGACCGCAAACAAGTGCCTCTGCCATATTTTAAGCATGGCACAACGTTCTACAGCACCCATGTTACGGCTCTGTGCAGCTTGGAAATAGCTGTTATTTTAATGTGATTCTGTCTCTCCTGAAGTATTTCGTAACAAAGTAATTTTTTTGCCCGAGAAATCCGGCGAAGTGAACGAACCGGATTTCGGGAAATTCGCCCATCTCTAATCCAGACTTTTGCAAGTCCACAATTCTCTTCCAGATATTGGCTGATTTCTTTAGATTTTAAATTGATGTTACACAAAAAACAGTGTACTTCTGGTGTGCATTAAAACATCCACAGGGGTGTCTCTAATTAAATAAGAAACCTCCAAAGACTTAACATCATCATATGGGCTGTCCCAAATTGTTTAAAGGCATAGTAATCTATGATATGCTAAAACGTTTGACTTTATAGAAAGTGATAAAAATGCTTAAAAAAAATTCTCTCCCCCCCTTCTCTCTCTCATTATTCTGGCATTTGGCAAATATAAATAATTCTGGTAATCCTAATTGACCTAAAACAGGTAAGGTTTATTCTGATTTCATGCCAGATAATGAGAAAAACATTCATATATGTATATTTATATAGTGTATGTAAACTTCTGATTTCAACTATAAATCAACAGCTGAACCACTATCCAGAATTCTACTCACCTCTTGATAAAAAAAAAACAGGTTGGTTTGATGTCCTTAGTAAAACCATGCTGTCAGTACTTTTTAATATTATATTCAGCCACATATTCCTGTATGTAGTCCCTTTAGAGCCCCTCAAGACCTAGAGCCCTTTCTGAAGATGGGAACCATAATTGCTTTGTGCCAGTCTCCTGGTACTGTAGCAGTCACCAGAGAATCTCTAAATATCATGTACAGGGGCACAGAAATTACTGAGACAAACTGTTGGGTATAAGTCATCTGGATCCGGAGCCTTTTTCACATTAAGATTATTTAACTTGGCTTGGACTATTTCTGCACTCAGCCAGTGTATTATATCAGTTGATGTATTACTAATACTGGCACCGCCTACATCCGCACTGGGCCGTCCACATCAGCAGTGATCACGCTTACATCAGCACTGACACAAGCTACATTAGCACTAACACTGCCCCATCAGCACTTGCACCACTTGCATCTGTATCTGGAACTGTTGAAGTGTCTGTTTGCGTATTCATTTGTATAAACTAATAAAAAATATTCTTTTAGTACAAAATTACTCTTCCGCGCAGCCTACTTGGGTCAAAATCAGCCAAGGGTAAGAAATTCTACTTCTTGGTTGAACTCGATGGACATGTGTCTTCTTTCAACCTACTAACTATGTAACTATGTAACTATGTAACTACTGATTGTGCATAAATACTATCTTAATGTTGTGGCATATCCTAGCAATACCCCATGATATTATGTGATGGGACAATCAATTTAGTGATTCAGTGAAGAAGGGTCGTAATCCATAGTTCTCTATGAGAGCTATGGATTACCGTAATTATGGGGTGCATTTCCCACGTGTTAAGCGCAGTACGCCACGAAATACGTGGCTAAATACACTCCAAAATAAGCCGTGTGAACATACCCTAAGAACCACAAGTAAAACACTGCACAGTAGCTGTGGTTCTTTTATTTTAAATGGCAAACGCATACCCTAAAACAATATTGATAAATGAGGCTATGGCCGCATAGAAGGAAAAAGGTAGACTAGCAGTAATCAGGTCATGTCACTTCGCATCTAAAATCAAAATAAATTGGACTCCTTCAGCAATCTTGAAGATGTTTTACTACTCATTCAAATGACTTCTTATATTCACCATTTTTGCAATGCATTTGACTAATTGTAGTGCTCTCCCTTATGTAGTAACTGTATTAAAAATACTGAGTCGTGAAAATAAGTAAACTGACAAATATGTGAGAAATGAAAGCCACAGCTTTCACTTCAATACAAGTAAGGGTTTGTTCACACGGAGTTTTCACTCCGTGTCAACTACGCTTTTTAGATCTGTCTCGGGGACCGACAGGACGGACCCAGAGATGGAAATAAACAATTAGCAGTGAGATTATCACTGTGGTCTATGAGGAAGATGCAGCGGCGTTCACATGAGAGATCGCCGCTGCGTGTTTTCTTCCTGCCTGTCAGCTCTGTCTTTGAAAGAATTGACATGCAATTCTTTCAAAGATGAATTCGGGGAACACGCAGCGGCGATCTCTCATGTGAATGTCGCTGCATCTTACTCATAGCCCGCAGTGATAATTTCACTGCTAATTGTTTAGATTCGTCTCTGGGTCCGTCCTGTCACTTGTAACACGGACTTAAAACGCTGTGTGAACAAGCCCTAAGAATGATTAATTTTGGTTACACTTTGGGGAATCATTGTTGAGCTAAAATAACTTTACTTTTTAATATTTATAACTGTAATATCCAGTCTGCCTCAAGAATTCTCATTTGCTCTCAAATCTGCACTTGTAAGTCACCACTTCAAGCTTGTGTTCCTATTTTTATATGTAAGTAAAACATAAACATATCATAGTGTTAAACCAATTAATGGTCTATGACAGATTCATACATACAGTTATTGTAGTACTATGTAAGGTAAATCTATGAGAGTGGGATATCAATATATATATGAGGGATAATACGCACCCTAGCAATTTCTACAGGTTCCAGGACGTCAGAAACGACTTCTTAAATTGTTAATGATCTATAGTATGTTGTACATTTTTCATATAATACATCTACTACAAAACTTTTTTAGAGAGTGAGGGATTTCTAATATTTTTGATGACAAGAATAGCATAGATAGTAGTGCTATTTGTACTATTGTTTTACTGTAAGGGAAAGTGTACCTATGCAATACCCATACAGAGGGAAACAGTATATAAAAAAATCTTTTACAAGGGAGTCAATAGGTTATGTATGCTATTGTATACCTAAGAAAGGGAAGATCTATCCTTAGGAAGAACGCCATATGGGCGTGTGGAGATTTTAAATTGCCTTTTGCACTCCACGAAGCATCTGCATATCACAAGGCATTATGGGAAATTAGAATATTTAGCAAAGCCAACAGATGGGTGATGCTGCCTTGGCTAAATATCCATTTTGCTTTCCAAAGACCCAGTGGGTCAAAAGCAAATTGAGGATTTGTTACATCCAATAGAGGGCACTTGAGCTTCTCAGCTCCTTTCCCATAATACCTTGTGATATGCAGATGCTTCGTGGAGTGCAAAAAGCAATTTTGAATCTCCACATGCCCATATGGCGCTCTCTCTAAGGAGATATCTTCCCTTTCTGAGCCACTCATTGCCTCCCAGCATAAGGGACAAACACCCCGAAACAACTGTCTACAGATAGGTGATGCTGGCTTGGCTAAATATCTCTTTTGCTTTCCAAAGACCCAGTAGGTCAAAAGCAAATTGAGGATTTGTTACATCCAATAGAGGGCGCTTGAGCTTCTCAGCTCCTTTCCCATAATGCCTTGTGATATTGTATACCTATACATCCCATTTGGAGTATATGGTACATTAGGGAATACATATATCTAATATATATATAAATATATATCTAATATATCTAATATATATCTAAAATGGAAGGGAAAATCCAATATACTGTAAACACACTATTGGTGTTTTTAGAGTGTAGTACACAGTGAGAACTTGATTCATATCAGTATACTGTACATACATTTTAGTACAGAGATATGTTTTCTTTTTATTTCTCAAAACAATCTTTACATATACAAAATCCTATCCAACTTTTAGTTTGTTCATGGCTCAGAACAGCTTCATTTCCACTTACATCTGAAGAGAAAACAATACCTTCGCATTATACTGATATCAACTGAGTATTAACAAGAAAGGCTTTAAATAATTACATTTACCAATCAAAGAAACCACAAGAGAATGATTAATTTTAACATTCAACAATAATTCAAACTGCATGCATGAATATTCATACAGAACTGAATAATTCTGCATATTAATTATACCACCGTAACCATGGCACTATAAAATATTACACTTACCTTCACAGGTGGGTAAAGAGCCCTCAAACTGGAGCTGGGTAACTAATTTGCAGGTCAAAATGTCATTTCCTACTAGAGTAAACCCTGGATGGCACTTGTATTTTACAAAGTCACCTGAAAAGGAAAAACAATTGAAACAAGGCTTAATTTTACATGAAATGTGCCCTTTTCTCAAATATAATATAACTTTTAACAAAATATATTGGAATACAGTTAAGATATTTGTAATATTTAAAGACAATTGTTTAATCTATTTCTTCAGTATATAAAAAATGAAAAAGGAAGCTTCATTGAAAATATCCCATCATTTTGTGCCTATAGCTGCTTTACAGAACTATGTATCTTCATGGTAACAGACAACAAACTTTGTGTACTCTGATTCTGCAGTCCATCCATCAGCTACAACTATAGTAAAGGTAAACTTCACAGATAACACACCATTATATCACAGGAAATAATGTTATTTCAGCTTTTCAAAGATTATTATTTAAATTTTAGAACCGATAATATGGAAAGCCGTGAAATCACTGTTAAGTTAAACTTTGCTATTCTTAGTGTTTCTATTTTTATTTTCCATGTCATTATCTATTCAGTAATTCTAAAATATACTGAAATCCTGTTGTTCCCACTCTGACCACTGAGCCTAATAATAGTCTGATACTTCCTGTTCTGTAGAGGTCACTTTCAGCAGTCTCTTCCCTATCATCATAAAGATTACAATTTAAATTGACACCAATGTATTGATAACACAGAATGTTTCCTGAGACCATTGTAACTTGAGGGACCTCTGTATTGGTGATACCTTCCCTTTAGTAAAAAGCAGGTGACAGGTGGAAAGGAAGATGAGAGCTATTGATGAAGCATGAAATAAAGATTTCTGATTCAGTCTTTATCAGCTACAGATACCCTCTTAAGGACTATATAACCTGATGACACTTTTACACAATGTATAGTAGTCAATGTACAGCTTCTATGACAGTGTACATTTGGTGTGCCCTCAAAATAACTAAACACACATCCATCAATACACCCCTAAGTGAAAATGGACAAATTGTGCCCAATTTTCCATGTTCGTACCATAGTGTCATGTGACTTCTTGTTGTTAGAAGGTCACATGTGTGAAAGGGGAGCAGGTGTGTTAAATGTGGTGTTATCACTTTCACACTTACTAATACTGGACACTGGAAGTTCAGCATGGCATCTCATGGCAAAGAATTGTCTGAGGATCTGAAAAAAAAACATTTTTGTTCTACATAAAGATAGCCTCGGCTATAAGAGGATTGTCACCACCTTGAAACTGAACTACAGCATAGTGACCAAGACAATACAGCAATTGAACAAGACAGGTTCCACTCATAAGAGGACCTGCCATGGTCGAGAAGTTGAGTCCACATGTTGTGCAATCTCATATCCAGAGATTGCCATTTTAAAATAGACGTATGACTGCTGCCAGCACTGTTGCAAAGGTTAAAGCAGTGGGGATTGAGCTTGTCAGAGCATAGAGCATACGCTGCACACTGCATCAAATTGGTTTGCATGGTTGTTGTCCCAGAAGAAAGCCTCTACTAATGATGATGCACAAGAAAGCCCACAGACAGTTTGCTGAATACAAACAGACTAAGGTCATGGATTACTGGAACCAAGTTTTGTGGTTTGATGAGACCAAGATAAAATTATTTGGTTCATATGGCGTGAAGCATGTGTGTCAGCAACCAGGTTAGGAGGCAAACCAAATTTACACTGTTATATCTTTATGTAGAGACGCAATTCTTTTTTTTCAGATCCTCAGACAGTTCTTTCCATGAGGTGTCATGTTGAACTTCCAGTGACCAGAATGTGAGAGTTTGGTAGCTATAACACCAAATTTAACATACCTGCTCCCCATTCACACAGAGACCTTGTAACACTAATTAATCACATGACACCATGGATGAAAAATGACAAGGTGGGCACAATTTCACTTATTGTCCAGCTTCACTTAGGGGTGCATTCACTTTTGTTGCCAGCGGTTTAGACATTGATGGCTGTGCACGGAGTTATTTTGAGGGCACACCAAACTTACACTGTTATACCAGTTGTACACTGACTACTTTATATTGTATTAAAGTGTCATATCTTCAGTGTTGTCCCATGAAAAAATAGAATACCATATTTAAAAAATGTGAGGGGTGTTCTCACTTTTGTGAGGTACTGTAAAACTCTTTATTTCTCAGAGCTTAGCTTCTTTAACTCTGTCACATAAGACAACATAAACCCCCTGACTGGTTCATTTGAAGATAATTATGTACATTTTAAAGATGGATAGGCCACCAGTCATCATGATATACTAGTCAATGTTTTAGATCTACTAATCACCAGTAGATCATTTTCAGTACATTTGAACACTTAACTCTTCCAGGGTGATTGCATTCATCATATTGTAAAAAAAAAAACAGTTGTAACATGAATTTCAGAGTTTAGAGTAAGATGAAATACCTATTTCGAAATCCTCATCGTCTGAAATAATATCAGCTTGTTTTACATCTGCTGGTGGAGGACATTTTTTTAATGCATAAGCTGCAATGGAGAAAGGAAAAACTTTAAGTTTGCATCCACATGTCACATTTGTCTTGTTCATTTATTGTATATTTTGTACCTAACTGAGCCGGCTAAAATGTCTAATGCATCTAATGAATCTGTTAGGCGCATTGTTCGTAAGACTTGACACTTTCTAATGCTAACATGAAGGGGTGTTCTGGGGGCGTTATGGAGGTGTGTTGCACCACACTCACAATATTAGACACATCTATGAATGTGGTTCGGTAAAACTAGGCGCATTACTGACCTATCTTAATGTGGTCTGCCTGAGCCTGAGGAGTCGAAGTGGAGCTAGATCTGCTGTAAGGGGCAAAAATATCCAATATTTCTCAACTTACACCAGTACAATAATAAAAAGTAATTTATTAAAATTAAACTGTATAAAATGTACTTATTTAAATTTAATGAAAAATATGATCATATAAATTAATATAAAATATATAATATTTCAAAAATATAAAAATATCTCCTATAATATAAATTTAAAATTAATAGAATCTAAAACAAATTTTACATTAAAAATCACATTATGTTGTTCAAAATTTTATATTTAAAATATTTACGATATTAAATTTGAAATTTATTTTTGCTGCTTTCACCCTTTATTCTGCACACAGCACAGGTATTGCTGGAACCTGTGTTCCTCCAAGCAAGATCAATTCCATAGTTTCTATTCACTGACATGCTATTCTAATTCTCTTATTTCCAGCCTGTCTATAACCTTAACACATGTTAGGCACATTACTTATGCACCTAAGTTTCGTAATGCGCCTAACCTACTGTACATGCCTCTTACACTTTGCCTCTTACTTTTTGCCTCTTCTTCTCTACCTTTCTGCCTCTCCCAAAGATGTTTATGCAGTTTACAAGGAACCTCATTCTGCCATGCTATCCAAGCTTTGCCTGTGCATAGCAGATATATATATATATATATACATGGATATATTGATATATGGATATATATATATATATATATAATTATATATATATATATATATATACTGCACAGATAAAGCTTGGATAGATTGTTTCATATTAATAATATGTATATCGTATATCTTAAGCTGCCGCTTAGCTCTCGGATGCCATCCTGGACTGTCCTGGGGGTACTTTAGCTCACAGGATCACTGTCTTTGGTAGATCGGTATTGGCACATCAACTTTCTGACACCAGAAGTCTCTTTAACCTGGCCTCAGCTAGCTTTACTGAGGCACTGGAAAATACAATTAACAAAATCCTCAGGCCTCTCTCCAGCTCCTCTGCTTCTCCACACTGCAGGTAGCAGACCACGCCCCCTGAGCACCTGCAGGCCCAGGCTTTTTATATCCCTCCAGGGATCTGCCAAAAACCTGTCCTGGAACATGGGGAGTAGAAACCCACCCAACACATTGTCTACTCCCGATAATAAACGACCGAGAAGAGTAAAACTAATTTTACACAGCTGCCAACCGCTTCCTCACTTTTATTGCCAGTGGTTTAGACATTGATGGCTGTGTGTTCAGTTATTTTGAGTTCTCACCAAATTTACACTTTTATACAAGCTGTAAACTGACTACTTCAAATTGCATAAAAATATCATATCCTCGATGTTTTCTCATGAAAAGATATAATACAATATTTACAAAACTGTGAGGAGTGTATTCACTTTTGCGAGATAATATATCTATTTTTAAAGGTGCTATTGACATGAAATTCCCACCAGATGGCGGCAGCAACCCATTTAATCAAAGGCAAAGAAATCAAACCATAAATGTCCATAAATTATGTGTAATCAGGAGAAATGACACTGGGAAAAAGTATTGAACACATGAAGAACGAGAGGTGCAAAAAGTAATGGAAAGTCATAATACCAGCTGAAATCTATCAGTAATTATAAAGCAATCTGTCCACTTAGTAAAAAATAATATCAGCTGGTTGAACTGAGGGCGTACAAAAAGGTGTCTCATTACCAAGGTACCACACAAGAAACATCTCATGATGGGTAAAACTGCCTCAAGACCTTTGCAACCTTATTGTTGCAATACCTATTTTGGCATTGGTTACAGAAAAATTTCTAAAGTACTGAAGAGTCCATTGAGCACTGTTGGGGCTATAATCCAATAGTGAAAATAACATAATTTCACCATAACCCACCCAAAACTAGGTGCTCCCCACAAGATTTCAGACAATGAGTGAAAACAATTGTGTCAAAAGAAAACAATAACTAATGCTCTCACCACGCAAGGCTCTATTGCTGAACAAAAAGCATGTTCAAGCATGTTTAAAGTTTGCTTAAAAACATTTACATTGAGACAAGCCTGTCAAATACTGGGAGAATATAGTCTGGTTAGATGCGACCAAAATTAAACTCTTTGAATGCCATAATACCCCCCATATTTAGAAAATGAGAGGCACTTCACACAACCCCAAAAACCCCAAACTTCATATAATTGAAGGAAGAAAGAATGGACAAATGCACCAACACATTATTGATACAAATCTGCTGCCATCTACCAGGATGATGAAGATGAAACAAGGGTGGATATTTCAACAAGACAAGGATCTCTAACACACAGCCAAGGAAACATTCAATTGGCTGCAGAGAGAGAAAAAAAATGGAACAGCCAATCACCTTAGCTGCATCCAATAGAAAATCGAAGGATGGAGCTAAAGCTCAGAGTTCATAGAAGGAACCCATGGAGCCTTCAGGATTTGAAGATTGTTTGTGTGGAAGAATATGCCAAAATCCCAAGCAATGCATATGACTAGTTTCTCCATACAGGAGCCATCTAGAAGCTGTCATGACCAGCAAAGGTTTTTTGTACGAAGTACTGAATAAATTTTTAGTAAGCGTGTTCAATACTTTTTCCCTGTGTCATTTCTCATTATTACACAAAATTTAATTTATGGACATTTATGGTTTGATTTATTTGCCTGTGTGGATTGGATGGGTTTTTACTGATATCTGTTGTGAATTCCATGACAATATCTCATTTAGAAACATATTTATTTGCAAAATTGGTGAAGTACCGAATACTTATTTCACCCACTGTTTATAAATCCTTGTTAGGTATCCAGATGAAACAGTGCACCTGCAATTTTAGTTCATATTTATTAGAGTAGGTTACATGTTATTCAACTCCTGATAGCAGGCTCAGTGACAAGTATGTGCGACATTTCAGCCACTCTGGCCTTTGTCAATATGTCCTTGAGCTGTATAGAGCAATGTGGGTGAGTGCCACTGCAGCAGCAACCTTCTGTATATGCACCACATGTAGTGTTGATGAAAGGTCAATGCTAGATGTGCTGTATACACAGAAGCTCACTGCTTCAGTGGCGCTCATCCACATCGCTCCATACAGCTCAGGGATGTCTTGACAAAGGCCAAAGGGGCCGAAACATTACACAAATGTGTCACTGAGCCCACTATCAAAAGAGTGTACATTTAATGGATTGAAGTTATCTAAACTTATAAATATGAACTGAAATTACAATTGGAAGTGTGCAATAGATTTTTTCAGTGACCCTCTTCATAAACATTAGCATTTATAGGTGGCTACTTATCACCGTATTGCCCCTGTGTGACTTCCCCACTGTGGCTGCTCTGCATTTTGCAGGGAGCTGGTTTCAAATGCTACTTTTTATTAGTAAGTATAGTCTTTTTCGATGATTCTGATACAGTATATTAAAAAGATATTTGATGTACCCATAGGCAGCCCTTCTGTCTACTTAAGAAATGTCATAAGTGATCTGCACATTTTATGGGTTACTGCATCATTTGGATAAGTTAAAGGTTAATGAAATGTCATTACATTGCAAATAAAAGTTAAAGTAAAAAAAAAAATAACTGTAACATTTAGATGATTATACTTTAAAGTAACATTATTTTATAATTCATGTATAGTACACTGACCATGGAAATTTAGAACAAAGAATCCTCCAGTTGAAAAATCACTGTGAAACTTAATCAGTACTTGATTGGATGTGCTATATGCTGTCTCAAGCGCTGTATTTCCACTGAAGACCCCCAACTGAGGAGAATTTTGGTCGACTCCATCCCTAAAAATTAAAAAAAAGATAACATTATTAGTAGTATTGCATATTTAGTGGGAATTCTTGCATGTAACATGTTAAAATCATTTAGCAAAATAGTTTTTTTGTGAACTTCCCAAGATGCTGACCACATATGAAGAATAACCATAAAACAGTACATTGCATTTTGTAACTGTATTCTTTAGGTGCCATTCACTTCAGTTGTCAACTGTTACGGAATTGGAATATGAAAAAAAAATCCATATTGTCTTCCGGGAGACCTTTGACAGCATGGAAAATGCCTTTTATGTTGTCTTCGCAGGCAGCAATGTCTGAATTTTAACCGGATTCTCTTTCTTTGGTGATGTGTGTTCTAGTTCATCAGGGATTAGCATTGGGTTGCTGAAAATGATTTATCTTATGGCCTTTTATTGCTTTCTCTTAAGTCTTTTTGACCACCTTAGTCTGCTATATAAGTTTAATAGCAACTGTCTAAATTAATACTCAGTATATGACTTCACACAAAGTAAATTCTTCAGGTTCTTTACAAGAAAAACATACACTAAGGAAGATGTATAGCTTGCTAACTATTCTTATACTTATGAGGAAAGAAAAGAACATTAAAATGCTTTACTCATTGATACTGAAAACTGTGGTTATTTTAGATACTGTATAGGATTTGCCATATAGGGTTCTGGCAATATCATTCAGCTATGTTCTTTGTTCACAAGAGCTGATCTAAATGTAAATGTATTTATTTCAATGTTTTGTAGCCTTAAGAAGTACCAGTGTGATTGCTCTTGCAAAAATTAGGATATTTATTTTATATGATACACTGAATGTGGCTTTCAAAAATTAGGATACTTTTCATGCTGGATTTTCAACATGTGGAATAGTTTTGGAAACCTATTAACCACTTAGTGGCAGCCAATATGCCTTTTTATGGTGGTAACTGAATGGAATAGAAAGCAATCAAAAAGTCTCCAAACTCCAAAATAAAGGGAAATCTGCTCAGCTGACGAAAAAAAAATGTCACGATGCAGATAAACACACACACATACAAAATACATATAAATAATGTTTTTGTTATGTAATAGTAAAAATACATAAAAACCTGCATACATTTGGTACTACCATAACTGTACTGGCCAAAAAAATAATATTTTTTCTGGTATTTTTAATGCATGCCTTTAATTTAAGAAAAACAAATGGCTGGATGAAACTTTTCTCTTTTTTACATTTTCCCTAAAACTGTCAATCACATTTAATCAATAGGATATGTGTACCTCAAAATTGATGCCATTAAAAAAGTAAAACTTTTTTGGCAGAAAATAAATTCGAATATGTCTATGTTGAGGAAAAAAAATTAAAAAGTTACAGCTCTGTTAATGAGACAATTTAGAAAATAACTTCCCGGGCATTCATGTTTTTATATAGGCTTGTCTCTAAAGGGTTGAAGACCCCACTATTTGCTATATTAGTGGTACAACAACTTAGTTTCTAGTTATCTAAATAAAACTAAATCATTGTATGATTTGCAACATTTATTAAAACCGTCTAACATTAAACCCATTGTTGTTGCCCACAAAAACAATTCAATTTTCTAAAGCAGTTTAAAAAATTAAGATTGAACTCTGTTTGCTATGGGCAAAAAAGCCAGTGTTACTGTTAGACAATTTTGATAAATTAGTCCATTTGTGTTATATTTCCTCACAATTGCTAACATCTCTACTTGCTATGAATAAGCAAAAGTATGAATAGTTTCACCTAGAGGCTTGTTATCTAGGCTATGTATAACAACAAAGGAGCAAAGCTTGTTCCAAACTATCAGCGCTCTCTCCTGTGTACGTGTGTGTGTTACTTGATCGAAATAGAGTTTAAAAATCTGGGCATAAACAGGAATATTTTCAATTACTGACAGCAAATAATGATCTTTTAAGTGGAAAGGGTTTAATAGACAAATTATATTAGCAATTTTCTAATATTTACAATACTATATTTTCCATACAAACTGAAAACCCCTGGATTGGTATCACTGGATTGGTATATGCACAAAAAAATGTAACCATACATGCTTTAATTTGACAGTTCACTTGTTTACAATGATATCTAAGAGCTACAGCCACTGTATTATTGTATTGCGCAGTTGCCCCTATGTGATCAGTTTTTGGAGATTATATAATGCCAGGATCTACATATAAAAGAAAGAAATACTTTACATATTTATTTGTCATGTAAAAGACTATCTCACCTACAAAAGGCTATAATTTGCATGATCTAACACAAAGTAGACACAACACAGTACTTCCAGAAAGTCCCAACTACTGCTATCAGTTATCCTGTGAAACAAGACAACAACAACAAAAAATCTATATATAGATTCAATAAATTGCCAGTAGTACAATCTGCCATTTGTTTAGAAGAAGATGGTTAGTAAATTCAAGTTTTTTTAAAGTCACATCAAGGTATCAGCCAATGGAAGTCATAATAGTTCTGGCATAAGAATGAACATTCTGGTAGTTAGAATCCAACATCAGTTAATAACTCCTATGGTATGAAGCAATATTACTTATCATTGTGTGCTGTTTTAACCTATGTGCACAATGGACGACATGTATGAACGGGGCTGCACCAGAAGTCTGCCATCTTTTCAGCCCTACATCTAGTGCAGCCCCATTCGCTATAGTTTAAATTTGCCCACACACCAATATCACACGCATTACAGAGCGCCCACAGCACTTTGAGAGGCGGGGTGCACTAGAACCATATGAAGCTATAGATTTGTAGCTTCAGTACGGCAATTCCAGGCGCATTACTGCTGGAACAGGTAAACCCCTTTCAAAGTGTTATACCTGAGCCAGAAATGTTGTTTCTGCACTAGAATGCGCCTGATTTATGACCTGCAGTAGACCGGGTTCAGAATCGGGCGCATTCTACACTATTCTTATGCGCAGAAAAATTGGTGTCTAAGCGGCAAAAATCATACATGTCGCCCAATATGTTTATATTTTATATGTGTTATTTCATAATTCTGCTCATTTTAATAATGGATAAAATGCCTACATTTTTTCCCACAGCATGGTGACATGAGAAATGCAGTTCTCATACCAACTTTAAGGCATTTCATACTGTATTAACCATCTTTCTCATAGTATTTCTAATAAGATGTGAGAGTTTCAAAGAAGTAAAATGTTGATGATTGATTACTTATTTAATGTGTGCTATGCATGTATCTAAAAAATTGATTTGTTTTCCGAATGCATGTTCTGACCTTATGTGTTATTATTTTACTTCTTAAAAATGTCAGGTTGCAGTCCTATATCTATTACACAGTTGTAGAGTCAAGGAAAAAAATAATCAATTTAAAAGCAATTTATTTACGATGGGTCACATACCATACTGCAATGTAATCATTCACTGGTTCAGTCTGAAGTAAAGTAAAGTTAATATAAACCCCATGACCCTGTAGGACAGAAATGAGCCAAGCACAGTCCTTTGAATTGGGATATTCATCTGGAAAACCTGGTGAATAAATGGTCCCATTTTCCGATGTAACATTGTATCCACAAGGTGCTGAAACAGAAACACTGTATATTAATACAGAAAAGAGATAATGTGTGTACAAAATGGAGTAAATACATTATTACACAAATAGACAGAGATTTGTCAATAATAGTGACTCAGGCAACAGGAAGATGGAGAAGAGCCACCTACCTGGAACTTTTCTTCAAGACTGGCAAAAAACACTGGATGTGAACCAATATTAAAGCTACAATTTGTTTAAAATATGGCAGCACTTTACAATTATTAGAGAATAATTCTGTTACACAGGCTTCCCTCTCATCTTATATACTTCCGCTGTATTATCAGGTCCATTTGTTTTATGATTCTGAGCAACTCTTGCAAACCTCTGCTTCTCTTTGCAGTGTTACAGGTATCACTTACTAGAAATAAGTATGCTATTTAGCTATCCTCCGGGTTGAAGAAAAATAATCTGCTTACCTAGTGCTACCTATAGTTAGCTGTCATTTAAATGGCATATCTTTAAGTGACCCAATACCATAATCTATAATGATAAGGAGCAAGAATTTCCAAACTGCTTTCTATAAATGGGTGTTTTGGGGTTGGCTGCTTTATTTCTTCATGCCTTAAGGCTCAATAATAGGTCAGCCCCTTAAATACAAGCTAGCTATCTGCATATGGTTATTAAGACTTATGTCTACGAGTAACTGACATTTGTAACTCTTATATGATATATATGTTAATGAGGTAAATAATTGAAGAGATATTAATGCATTAAACTGAATAGAACCAGTCCAAAACCAGGAGAGGATTCCAGCAAACAGTTCCCTTATAATTAGAGATGGGCGAATTTCCCGAAATTCGTTTCATTCACTTCGCCGAATTTCTCGGCAAAAAATAACTTCGTTCCGAATTACTTTGGCACGAATCACGTTAAAAAAACAGCTATTTCCAGGCTGCACAGAGCCTGCAGGGTGCTGTAGAACGTTGTGCCATGCTTAAATATGCAGAGGGAGCTTGGTTTGGTCTTCATACAATGTTGTGTTTTAGTATGTTTTTAGTATGTTTAGTATGCCGCCGCTCTTAGAATCGTTTCACTATAAAATTCCCTGGGCACTTAAGAGGGCAAAACTGACCAAAAAACTGAAGTGGGAATGTTGCCTGATAAAGTCATGCAAGTGAAAACTGGAAAAAAACAAGCTGAGAGCTCAGGTGGCAACATTAGTGACAGAGTGTGGAGGTGACGGCGCTAGCCACAGCAGCATGAGGTCAGACAGTGGCACAATGACATTCTGGAGGTGGCAAAACAGTAATAGGCCACATAGTGGCACAATGACACAGTGTGGAAGTCACGGCAGCAGCAGCATGAGGTCAGACAGTGGCTCAATGACAGAGTGTGTAGGTCACGGCATCAGCCACAGCAGCAGCATGAGGTCAGACAGTGGCACAATGACACAGTGTGTAGGTCACGGCAGCAGCAGCATGAGGTCAGGCAGTGGCACAATGACATTCTGGAGGTGGCAAAAACAGGAGAGGCCACAGAGTGGGACAATGACACAGTGTGTAGGTCACAGCAGCAGCCACAGCAGCAGCATGAGGTCAGACAGTGGCACAATGACACAGTGTGTAGGTCACGGCAGCAGCCACAGCAGCAGCATGAGGTCAGACAGTGGCACAATGACACAGTGTGTAGGTCACGGCAGCAGCCACAGCAGCAGCATGAGGTCAGGCAGTGGCACAATGACATTCTGGAGGTGGCAAAAACAGGAGTAGGCCACAGAGTGGGACAATGACACAGTGTGTAGGTCACAGCAGCAGCCACAGCAGCAGCATGAGGTCAGACAGTGGCACAATGACACAGTGTGTAGGTCACGGCAGCAGCAGCATGAGGTCAGGCAGTGGCACAATGACATTCTGGAGGTGGCAAAAACAGGAGTAGGCCACAGAGTGGGACAATGACACAGTGTGGAGGTCACGGCAGCAGCCACAGCAGCAGCATGAGGTCAGACAGTGGCACAATGACAGAGTGTGGAGGTCACGGCAGCAGCCACAGCAGCAGCATGAGGTCAGGCAGTGGCACAATGACATTCTGGAGGTGGCAAAAACAGGAGTAGGCCACAGAGTGGGATAATGACACAGTGTGTAGGTCACGGCAGCAGCCACAGCAGCAGCATGAGGTAAGACAGTGGCACAATGACACAGTGTGGAGGTCACGGCAGCAGCAGCATGAGGTCAGGCAGCGGCACAATGACATTCTGGAGGTGGAAAAAACAGGAGTAGGCCACAGAGTGGGACAATGACACAGTGTGTAGGTCACAGCAGCAGCCACAGCAGCAGCATGAGGTCAGACAGTGGCACAATGACAAAGTGTGTAGGCACGGGGCGCGCCCCGCAGCGCTTTTGAGGTCGAAGTGGACAATGACACAGGGGTGTGGTCCCAGCAGCCACATGAGGTCAGGCAGGGCCCAATGCATTCTGGAGGTGGCAAAAAAACGGGTAGGCACAGAGTGGGAAAATGAACGTGTGTAGGTCACAGCAGAGCACAGCAGCGCAGGGGTCAGACGGGGAAAACAATGCACAGTGTGTAGGCCCGGGGCGCAGCCACAGAGCAGCAGAGGTAGACAGGGGCAAATGACACAGTGTGTAGGCCCGGGCAGCACCCAAAAGCAGCAGCATGAGGTCGACGTGGCACAATGACATAGTGTGTAGGTCCCGAGCGCCACAGCGCGCATGAGGTAGACGTGGCCAATGACCAGTGTGTAGGTCAGGCAGCAGCAGCATGAGGTCAGGGTGGCACAATGACATTCTGGAGGTGGCAAAAACAGGGTAGGCCACGAGTGGGACAATGACACAGTGTGGAGGTCACGCAGAGCTACGCGCAGATGGGTCAGACAGTCACAATGCAGAGTGTGGAGGTGGGTGGAAATTACAGCCCCTGGTAAAGAGGTTGGTGGCAGATGGAGTTACGTCGGCGGGGGGGCGGCTCAAAATATGGCTGAGGAGGTAGTTTGAACCCAAACCATTTCTCACAGTTTGGGTGAGGCGTCATGGTGATGTGTCTGACGCCTAAGGCTTTGGGTGGGAAACTGGCCGATCCACCCCTGTTCATCTTACAAAGGTCAGTGTTCCCTTTTCCCATGGACAAGCATGTTCTCCTTTGGGGGGTAATGATGGGCCCCCCCCGCACTAAAACACCCGTTGATCCCACATAGGGGGGCAGGGAGCTTTCCACTGCAAACTCGGGCAAGTTGGGGCCACCACCCAGTTTGGCTCCCCAGTAGCCCGCGGATTTTAAATGGGGTGGCAGGTCTGCCCAATTAGGCCCACCTGTTTTTTTAGGGGACTGCTCCGGTTGTGCTGTTTGCTGGGGGACTACCCTCCTCTGGCGGGGGTGAAGGAAGCTGCTCATAGTGACTCCAAAATTTAGGTTATGTGAGGGAGCTGGTACGCTCCTCCCCCCCCCCCCTTCCCCCAGCTGGCGGGCAGTAGTACGTGAGCGTGAGGAAAACCCCCCGGTCAGACCTGCAGAGGAGGGGGCGATTGCCGACATAGGCGCGGCCAATGATTAAAGGGGGAGGATTTCCCCTTAGTTTTGGTTTTTTTCAATATCTGGGAAAAAGGTCCCATTTTGGACCAGTAGCGAGGGTCAAAAGGTGGAGAGCCCGAAAAATCATCCCTCTACCGGATGCTGACTTCGGCTGTCACTAGCAGGCAAAAAGCATGTGCGGGCCCTCTGCACAAGTGATCCCAGGGGCTCCCTGCCTCCATTTCCACTGTATACGCCACGGTGCTTGGGGGTATTGCCCGTCTTCCCCTCTCCTCCACCTCCTCCGTGCTCCTGCTCCCCCTCTCTTGTCACCTGGGTAGAAAATCCATATTTTACCAGGGGAAAAGTTCTGCTCTAATGCCTTCCTCCTCCTCCTCCATTTCAGTCCCCACCGGACTCATGTGGCCACGAGATGTAGTCGCCACGTCTCCAGTCCCCTGCCCAGACAGATTTTTCAGCATCTGTTCCAGGACATGAAGCAGTGGAATGACGTTATTCATCCCGTAGTTCTGGCGACTGACAAATAACATCGCCTCCTCGAATGGCCTCAACAAACGGCAGGTGTCACGCATGAGCTGCCACTGGCTGACATCTAAGTTACACAGGGGAGTACTTTCTGTCTGCCTGGATCATCAAAAAATCGTTAATGGCCTTTCTCTGTTCATACAGTCGGTCCAACATGTGCAGGCTGGAATTCCAACGGGTGGAAACATCGCATATCAGAGTGTGTTGGGGGAGGCCGTTCTGCCGCTGCAACTCGGGGAGGGTGTTCCTGGCTTTGTACGAATGGATAAAGTGCATGCACAGTTTCCTGGCCATTTTCAGAATGTTCTGAAGATGGGTGGAAGACTTCAGGAACCTTTTCACAACCAGATTGAACACGTGCGCCATGCAGGGCGCATGGACCATCCCTCCTCGGTGCAGCACGGACACCATGTTCCTCCCATTGTCCGTCACCATGGTTCCGATTTGCAGTTGGCGCAGAGAAAGCCACACATCGATTTCTTGCTGCATGACACGGAGCAGTTCCTCCCCTGTGTGACTTCGTTCGCCGAGGCAAGCCAGGTGTAGAACTGCGTGACACCGCTGTGCCCTACACATGTGGTTTGATGGAGCAGTACTTGTGGAGGCTGAGATGGTGGTGGTGGTGGAGGAGGAGGAGGAGGACATTGGCGCAGGAGCAGCAGTTTGACAACGTGGAGGAGAAAGCGGCGTCTCCTGTCCAAGTTGTTGGTGTGCCTGGGCCGGAAGCACATTCACCCAGTGGGCCGTAAAGGACATGTACTGCCCTGACCGTAGTTACAGCTCCAGACGTCCGCGCTGCCATGCACCTTGGAATAAACCGATAAGCTTAAGGACTGGACCACCTTCTGTTCTACATATTTATGAAGTGCTGGTACTGCCTTTTTGGAAAAGAAATTACGGCTTGGAACTCTCCATCTCGGCTCGGCACAAGCCATTAGTTCTCTGAACGGTGCAGAGTCCACCATTTGGAAAGGGAGGGACTGCAGTGACCAACAACTTGGACAGGAGCACGGTCAGCTGCTGCCCCTTAGGATGGTTGGACGCATACTGTTGCTCTTTGCAATGCCTCGCTGAACAAAGCTGGCCCATGAGTAGCGAGGGGGGGTTTTGGACCGGGAGATTGATGTCAAAAGAAACAGTCTTTCTGAGAGGTGGTGGACCTTGACGGGCTGAAATGGCATGGTGCTACTGGGCGGTGTGCTGTGTTGCTGCAGGGGCAGGGGGGGACCACCACACTGGCCCCCCGTTTCTCCCGGCCCACCGGTGGGGGATTTGCATGTGTTGACGCAGGGCCGTGGTGAAAAGTTAGTCCTGGCCACCTTCACTTCTTCCTAAGATTCTACATATCCCAAATTGGGCTCCCCGTATTTAGAAAAGAATCCCACACCGCCGAGTATGGTTTTTTTACCGCCAAGCTCCACACTGAGGGGACTATTGCCGCCGCTCCCTTGCGGAGCCCCGTCCGCTACTTTTTTGGGCCCTGCGAAGGGGTTTTTTACCCCGTACGGTTTTGGCCCGACCTCACATGCTGTTATCCGCTGACTCCGGCCCCCCGGGACCCACTTGCTGGCTGCGCCGTGCCTGACCCCAAAGCTGACGCCCCTTTTTTCCCTACGATGATGAAGCCCTTGCCTCACCCAGCTCCCAAGTGCGGTGGGGCTACATCATCTCTTTTGTTTTTCTCACGCTGCCCCTATCACCGGGTTTGGGTATGCGAGGCTGACCCCTCACAACTGCCTCCCTCCCACCTCAAAACTTAACTTTGCCGCTATGCAAGAACAGGGGATATTGGTCCTTTCTTCGCTGCCAATACTGCTGATGCCTCCTAAAATTTGTTCACCCGCTTTTATAGTGGTGCTGACCCCAACCACAAGTAAAAATTTTGGCTGAAAAAGGATTGAGCAGGGGGGGCCGTGACCCACTCCCCGGGCCCTGCCAACTAAGGTTTTTTGACGTTCCCACCGATCTTGGTGGGGTTTCAATGTCATCTGGGAGGGGTAGATACCTATCAACCAATCAAGAACCTTGGGTTGCTAGTAGACACGGCCGTAGTGACACGGCATTTGTGGCCCCCCCGGTGCCCCCTGTGCGACGTCCCCTTGTTGTGCTGCACCTCGCCGGGAAATGTTTTGCCCCTGCACTCGCAGATGGAGCCTCCACCCTCTGTCTGATATGTTTGTTTAAAATTACAGACATGTTTGTGAAGTACTGTATATGATAAAAAACACACCCTTTTATTTGACCCCAAAAAGAACCCCCTAAAAAGCTTGGGGAAACCCCTTTGGGTAAAATTGCGCTCCCCCAAAAAGGGCAGGAGAAATTGTTGTATGTGCCGTTCAAAAACTCTGTGTATTTTATGAATTTAAAAGCAAAAAAAACAGGCTTAATTAACCTTCGGGTAGAATTTGTAAAGAATTTTTTCTGTGGCGGTGGGAAAAAAAAAAAGTTTCTTTTACAGTACTACTGCAGAACAACGCTTAATTTCCCTTTAGTAAATTGCGCAAAAGAAATTGAGCAGCCACAAACTACTAGCTTTGTGGTGTTCAAATTTCGTTTTTTCTACCTACACAACAAGAAAAAAATTGGAATTAACCTTTGCTTTTGAATTATGGACAGGAAAATTGTATTTTTTGGGGTGAAAAAGCGGGGCTATTTTTTTGTCCCACCACAAAAACAAACGCTTAAATTAACCCCCGGATGTAAATTGCGCAAAAAAAATTGAGCACCAAAACTACTAGCTTTCTAGCGTGTTACAATTGCGTGTTTTCTACGTACAACAAAGAAAAAATTTTAATTAACCTTTTTTGTGAATTATGGTAAGGAAAATTGTATTTTTTGGCGGGGGAAAAAGCGGTCTATTTTTGTCAAAAAAGACAAAAAAAACGCTTAATTAAAACCGGGATGTAAATTGCGCAAAATAATTTAGCAACCACAAATATAGCTTTGTAGGTGTTACAATTGCGTGTTTTTTTTACGCTACAAAAAAGAAAAAAATTTGTAATTAACCCCTTTTTTGTGAATTATGGTAAGGAAAATTGTAATTTTTGGGGTTTTAAAAGAAGGTTTCTTGGAGTCACCAGAGCAGAAAAAAACGCTTAATTAACCCCCGGAGTAAATTCGCAAAAAAAATTGAGCAGCCAAAGTACTTTTGTAGCGTGTTCAATTGCGTGTTTCTACTACACAACAAGAGAAAAAAAATTTTAATTAAACCTTTGTTTTTGGGAAATTTTGGTACAGGAAAAAATTGTATTTTTTGGCGGTGAAAAAGACGTCTATTTTTGTCAAAAACAACCAAAAAAACGTTAATTTAACCCTGGGGTGTAAATTGGCAAAAGAATTGAGCAAAACCAAAAATAAATACTTTGACGTGTTACAATGGTGTTTTTCTACGTACACAAAAGAGAAAAAAATTTTAATTAACCTTTGCTTGTGAAATTTGGTACAGGAAAAAATTTTATTTTTTGGCGGTGAAAAAAAAACGGCTATTTTTTTTCAACCAAACACAAAAACAAAAGCTTAATTAACCCCTGGATGTAAAAATTTGGGAAAAAATTTACAGCCCAAACTTTACTTTGTAGGTGTTATAATTCCTTTTTCTACGTACACAAAAAAGAGAAAAAAATTAATTAACCCTTTTCTTGTGATTAGGTACAGGAAAATTTTAAAATTTTTGGGGGTGAAAAAAAAACGGTTTCTTGGAGTCACCAGAGCAGAAAAAAACGCTTTAATAAAACCCTGGATTAAATTGCGCAAAAAAAATTGAGCAGCCCAAGTATACTTTCCCGCGTGTTCAAATTTCGTGTTTTCTACCTACACAACAAGAGAAAAAAATTGTAATTAAACCTTCGCTTGTGAATAACGGTACAGGAAAATTGTAATTTTTGGCGGTGAAAAAGACGGTTTCTTGGACCACCACAACAGCAGAACAACGCTTAATTAACCCCTGGATGTAAATTGCGCAAAAGAATTGAGCAGCCAAAAAATGAAGTGGTATTTGTATTATAAAAACGCTGTTTCTTTAAATGAATACAACAGGAACTGGCTTAAAACCCCCTTGGATATTCAATGCTGTGAGCATATAGCATTAAAATGTATATGCAGCTGCAGTGGACGCACACTGGACTTCAGATCCAATACACCAAAAAATCTAATAGAACATTAAGAGAAGCAGTCTCTGAGACAAGCTGAGACACCCCCACAAAAAACGCTGTATAAAAATCAGTTCTTCAGTAAGAGCTATTACAAGTAGTGTTGAGCGATTATTATCCACAAAGTTGAAATCGGCACAGTTTTTATGGTGATCGGATTTTTTAGATCATGCGATAATTTAGGTTAAAATCTGTGCATCATCTATTAAGATCGCGCCATTTTCGGCGGCTTCCTGTCATTTTGGGCGGCCCAGCAAATCAGTTTTACAAATAGAGCAGGTGAGATGTGTGTGCGACGTCATGACTGAAAATGTGTATGGTTGCGATTGGCTGGAAAAATCACATGACCTCGTTTTTACATAGAACAGCGTTTCCTGTTCAGCCTCAGTGTCTCTCAGCGTCTCAGAGCAGAAGGACGTGCGCTCTGTTTTGTGTCCAAACAGCTCAGCGAAATTATTATTTTCTTCACAGAGAAACCTCTACTATTAGCTGTGATCCTTACAACTTAGTTAGATTAGAGATTGGAAGATTTTATATAGTTAGATAGAGAATTTTAAAGGGGCATCTACCTCTGTAAAGTCACGGGAGGGAGGGGGGGGGGACCCCGCGGGCGAACACAGACAAGCTCTATAAAGAATACTGGATAAAGTTCACCAAGACTTAGTGTAGACATTGCACTATTATTATTAACAGTTTTCTATTGAAATATTTCCTGGATATTGGGCAGCCGGAACTTATATTGGATTAACATCTTTTCTAGTAACTGCAGGTTCTCTTTTTTAGGTCAAAACTCCACTTTTATTATCAGTATACATTTCAGATAGGTGTTCATTTTTAATTTTGCCCATTCCACCTTTGTTGATATATCCACCTTGCACTTAAATTTGAATCCAGCAATTTTATAGTCACCACAGGTGAATTCAGAGGTGCCAAAAATATCTTGTATTATACGAATAGACAAGCTCTATAAAGAATACTGGATAAAGTTCACCAAGACATAGTGTTGACATTGCACTGCCATAGCTTTATTATTAACAGTTTTTCTATTGAAATATTTCCTTGGATAATGGCAGCCTGAACTTATAGGATAAACATCTTTTCTAGTAAACTGCAGGTCACTTTGTTAGGTGCAAAACTCCACTTTTATTATCAGTAATACATTTCAGATAGGTGTTTCATTTTCAATGTTGCGCACAGTCACCGACCGTTTGTTGATATATCCACCGTTTACACTTAAATTTTGAATCCAGCAAATTTATAGTCATCACAGGTAAGAGATGGTCGAATCGATTCTAACGAAGTGGAATTCCGTTTAGAATTTCCGAAAACTTCGGTTTCGGAACGAAGTACGATAACTTTGGGTACTTCGGGTGAACTAAGTGGTGCTTTTCATTGATAAAATGCCTGCCGAGCACATGGCGTTAACCATGGGGCCAAAGCACACTGGGAGGAAGAAGGAGGCATAGCCGTGCATGACATGTTGCAGAGATGAAAGCCAATCAATAGACCGTCGGGATTCTGTGACGTCAACCGCAACTATATAAGAGACGCGAGCGCTGCCGCTGGGAGCTCACTACTCCTCTTCTACAGTACGTGGACAGGGAAGGTGCTGCAGCGGGGTGATATCGCTTTCTGAAGAAACTGATTTTACACAGGCGATTTGTTGTGGGGTGTCTCAGCTGTCCAGAGACTGTTCTCTGAATGTTCTATTCTTATTTATTGGGGTATTGTATCTGAAATCCCAGTGTGCGACCACTGTCAGCTGCATATACATTCAATATCCAAGTGGGATCTAAGCCAGTTTCCTGTTGTATTCAATTAAAGAAACGCGTTTTTACAATACAAATACACTATTCATTATTTGCTGCTAAATTCTATTGCGCAATTTACATCCAGGGGTTAAATAAGCGTAGTTTTGCTGTCTTTTGCTGACAAAAATACACCGTCTTTTTTTCAACGCCAAATATATATATTCTTGTTTTGGTAGCCTAATTCACAACAAAGGTTAAATACAAATTTTATCTCTTGTAGTGGGTAGTAGAAATACGCCATTGTAACAACGCTACAAAGCACATAGTTTGTGGTGGCCAATTCTATATTGCGCAATTTACATCCAGGGGTTAATTAAGCGTTGTTTTGCTGGTGTGCTGACAAAAATAAACCGTCTTTTTCAACGCCAAATATATATATTTTTTTTGGTAGCCTAATTCACAAGCAAAGGTTAAATACAATATTATATCTCTAGTTGTGTGGGGCGTAGAAAATACAAACCCTTGTAACACGCTACAAAGCACTAGTTTGTGTGGCTCAATTCAATTGCGCAATTTTTACATCAGGGGTTAATAAGCCGGTGTGTTTTGCTGGAGTGGCAGACAAAAATAAACCGTCTTTTTCAACGCCAAATATATATTTTTTTTTTGGTACCTATTCACAAGCAAAAGTTAATTACAGATTTTATCTCTTGTTGTGTGGAGTAGAAAATACGCCATTGTAAAACGCTACAAACTACTTATTTGTTGGTGGCTCAATTCTATTGCGCAATTTACATCCAGGGGTTTAAATAAGCCTTTGTTTTGCTGGTGTGGCTGTCAAAAATAAAACCGTCTTTTCAACGCCAAAATATATATTTTTTTGTTGGGAGCCTAATAAGTTCACAAGCAAAGGTTAAGTTACAATTTTATCTCTTGTTGTGTGCGTAGAAAATACGCCATTGTAACACTCTACCAAGCTACTAGTTTGTGTGAGCTCAATTCTATTGCGCAATTTACATCCAGGGGTTAATTAAGCGTATTTGTTTTGCTGGTGTGCTGACAAATTAACTAAACCGCTTTTTTCAACGCCAGAATATATAAAATTTTTTTTGGTAGCCTAATTCACGAAGCAAAGGTTCATACAATTTTATCTCTTGTTGTGTGGCGTAGCACAATACACCATTGTAATAACACCTACAAAGTCTACTAGTTTGTGGAGGCACAATTCTATTGCGCAATTTTAATCCAGGGGTTAATAAATCGTTGTTTTTCTGGTGTGGCTGACAAAAATAAAACCTCTTTTTCAAACGCCAAAGGGTACAGTGTATAGAAAATTTTTGTTACCTAATTCACCAAGCAATAGGTTTAATTACAATTTATCTCTTGTTGTGTGGGCTTAGAAAATACGCCATTGTAACACGCTACAAAGCTACAAGTTATATGTGGTGGCTCAATTCTTTGCGCAATTTACATCCATAGGGTTAATTAAGCGTTGTTTTGCAGGTGAGCCTGACAAAAATAAACCGTGGCTTTTTCAACGCCAAATATATATATTTTTTTTGTAGCCTAATTCACAAGCAAAGGTTAATTAACGAATTTTTATCCTCTTGTAGGTGTGGCGTAGAAAATAACGCCATTGGTAAATACTGCTAACAAATCTACTAGTTTGTGGTGGCTCAATTCTATTGAGGAGCCCCAATTTACATCCAGTGGTTAATTAAGCGTCTTTTTGCGTTGTGCTGACAAAAATAAACCGTCTTTTTCAACTCCACATATATATTTTATATTTTTAGTAAGCCTAATTCACAAGACAAAGGTTAATACACAATTTAAATCTCTTGTTGTTTGGCGTAGAAAATACACCATTTGTAACACCTACAAAGCTACTAGTTTGTGGTGGCTCAATTCCTATTGCGCAAATTTACTATCCAGGGGTTAATTAAGCGTTTTTATTGCAGGTTGCTGACAAAAATAAACCTCTTTTTCAAACGCCGAAAATATATAATTTTTTTTATGGAAGCCTAATTCACCAAGCAAAGGTTAATTAACAATTTAATCTCTTTTGCGTGGCTTAGAAAAAACTCCAATGTAACACGCTACTAAATACTAGTTTGTGGTGGCTCAATTATAATTAGGCGCAATTTACATCAAGGTTTTAATTAAGCGTTGTTTTGGCTGGGCTGTTTGCTGACCAAAAAATAAAACCGTCTATTTCAACACCGAAATATATACATTTTTCTTGTATCATAATTCCACAAGCGAAGGTTTAATTAATGCTGTTTGTGCTTTTACATTAGTAAAACACACTAGTGCTATTAAAACGACACATACAAGTAAATTTTTCCTGGCCATTTTGTGAGCGCATTATATCCCAAGGGTTACCCAAAGCTTGTTACGTGGTTCAATTGGGAGTCAACAACAGGGTGTATATTTATCATAATACAGTAGCTTCATGCAAACCAGTGGTCTGTAGCATTTTAGAAACAAACATAATGTCAGACAGAGAGGTGGCTGGCTCATGCAACTGGCGAGTGGCAGTATGGCACCAAAACATATCTGAACGTTCCCAGGTCGCGCAGCACAGCAAGGGGACGTCGCAGCAGGGGTCACTCCGGTGAGGTGGCCACAGACTGCCGCAGTCAACTAGCTTCCGTGTGTTTTTGTTCAGGGCAACCCTATGGTTCTTGATTGTGTTGACTAGGTCATCCTCCTTCCTCCCAGATGACGATCTGAACAACCCCAGCCAAGAGTTCTGTGGGGAACCTCAGACCAACACATATTTGGCATGGCCCCGGAGCGGGTCCAGCGTGCCCCTCACCTGTCCCAGCCCGCCTCTGTCCCTGCCAGTTCCTCAAGCCAGGGATCTACTATGGGGTTGGTCTGTGCTCAGCGCCAGCTAAAATACGCGAGGATGAACAATTAGGGAGGTGCAGTCAGCAGCTACTTGGCAGCGAAGAAATGGGGCCAATATCCCCAGCTTCTTGCAGTAGGGCGGCAAAGTATATGATGTGGAGCGTTGGCATGGGATGTTCATGTGGTGAGAGGTCAGCACTCGGCTTACCAAGACGGTGTGATGATGCAGTAGTGACGATGAAACACAAATAGATGAAGATTTAGCCGAGCCGCACTTGGGATCCGTGTGAAGCGAAGGTCTTCATCATCGTCAGGAGAAAGAGGGCGTCAGCTTGCGCGTCAGGCAGCGGCGCAGCCAGCAAGTGGGCTTGTGTGGCCGTGATTCAGCAGGGTAAGCAGAGCAGTGTGAGGTTACGGGAGCCAAGCGGCACGGGTAAGAAAACACCGCTTCGCAGGTCCAAGACCGTAGCGCACAGGGGCTCAGCGAGGCAGCGCGGCGTAGTCACGTCAGTGCGGAGCATTGGCGTGTAAAATCATCTACTCGGGGCGGTGTGTGGCATTCTTTGCTAAGACACCGTAGAGCCGAAAAATGGGTATATGTAGAATCTGTGGGCAGAGAAGAGAAGCGTTGGCCAGGGGAGCTAAAGACGTTAGGCACAACGCCCTCTCGTCATACACATGCAAGGCGTCACCAACCGGTGGCCTGGGAGAAACGTGGGCCAGATGTGGTGGTCCATCCTGCCGCTGCAGCACAGCAGCGGCCGAGTGGCAGCGCATGGCCATATCAGCCAGTCAAGGCTCCACCACCTCTGCAGAAGGCAGCTGTTTCTTCTCATTGACAATCCTCTCGTCCCGGGGGGGGGTCCCAAATGCTCCTGCTCCTCGCTACACCATGGCGCCAGCAGTCGTTCAGGAAGAGTGCGATTGTAAAGAGACAACAGTATGCGTCCAACCATCCTAAGGTGCAGCAGCTAACGTGCTCCTGTCCAAGGTTGTTGGTACTGCAGTCCCTCCCTTCTCCAAATGGGGACGTCAGATACCATGTCAGAGAGACAAATGGCTTGTGCCGAGCCGAGATGGTAGAGTATCCAAGCCGGTAATTTCTTATCCAAAAAGGCATGTACCAGCACATCATAAATATGTAGAACAGAAGTGGGTCAGTCCCTTGATCATATCGGTTTGTTCCAAAGGTAACATACGGCAGCGCGGGACGTCTGGAGCTTGTAACTACGTAGGGCCATACATAGTCCTTTACGGCCCACTGGGTAGAAATTGCTTCCTGCCCACACGGAGTGCACACCAACAATTGTGACATGTAGACGCCGGCTTACCTCCTCCACGATTGTCAAACTGCTTCACCTTGGGGCGCCAATGTCCCGCCTCCATCCTCTCCACCACCACCACCGATTCTCAGCCTCCACGAAGTACTGCTCCCAATCAACCACATGTGTAGTGCACTGCGTGTCACGCAGGTTCTACACCTAGCTTGCCTCGGCGAACGAAGTCAACACAGGGTTGAACTCGCTGCCGCTCAAAGCAGCAAGAAATCGAGTGGTCTTTCCTCACGCGCCAACTGCAAATCTTGAACCATGGGTACGGACAATGGGAGGAACATGGTGTCCCGCGCTGCACCTAGGAGGGATGGTCCATGTCGCCCCACAAGGCGCATGTGTTCTAATCCGGTTGTAAAAAGGTTCCTGAAGTCTTCCACCGATCATACAAAACATTCTGAAAATGGCCCAGGAAACTGGGCATGCACTTTATCCATTCGTACAAAGCCAGGAACACCCTCCTCGAGTTGCAGCGGCAGAACGGGCCTCCCCCAACACGCTCTGATATGCGAATGTTTCCACCCGCTGGAATTCCAGCCGTGTGCACATGTTTGGATCCGACTGTATGGAACAGAGAAAGGGCCATTACGATTTTTGATGATTCAGAGGTCAGACAGAAGTACTCCCCTGTGTAACTTTGATTCACCCCCCCCCCCCCCCAAGCCAGTGGCACTCATGCGTTGACACCTGCCGTTTGTTGAGGCCATTCGAGTAGCCACGTTATTTTGTCCAGTCGCCAGGATACGGGATGAATAACGTCATTCCACTGCTTCATGTCCTGGAACAGATGCTGAAAAATCTGTCTGGCAGGGGGACTGGAGATGTGGCGACTACACTCTCTTTGGCCACAATGATCCGGTGGGGTCTGAAATGGAGGAGGAGGAGGGAGGAGGACATTGGAGCAGAAGCATTGTCTGGTGAAATAGAGTGGATTTTCTACCCATGTGACAAGAGAGGAGGAGCATGGAGCACAAGCTGAGGAGGTGGATGAGATGAGGAAGACGAGCAATGCCCCAAGCACCGTGGCAGTATACAGTGGAAATGGAGGGCAGGGAGCCCCTCGGAGTCCACTCGGTCCACTTGTGCAGATGCCCGCAGCCATGCATATTTGCCTGGCTAAGTGATCAGCCTAATAGTCAGCATCCGGCAGAGGAAGACTTCTGGCACTCCACCCTATTGTACCCTCGCAACGGTCCAAAATGGGAGCCTTTTTCCCAGCTAATTTGAGAGGGAAGACAAACTCAAATACGAGAGGGAAATCCTCCGTGATCGGTTGGGCGCTGCTATGTGCGGCGGCATCGTCCCTCCTCTGACAGTTCTGACCGGGGGGTTGTCTTCAGCTCTCACGGTACTACTGGCCCGGCTGCTGGGGGAAGGTGGGGGGGTAAGGGAGCTAGTACCTACGTCCTTCTAGGCAGTAACCTATGATCTGGAGTCACTAATGAGCAGCTTCCTTCACCCGCCTAGTGAGGAGGGCAGAGTCACCAGCAGCAGCAGCAGGCAGGACTTGGAGCATTCCCTGAACCAACAGGTTTTGGCTTACTTGGACAGCACGTCTGCCCACCACCAGTTATAAGATCTTCCGCTGGACTACTGGTGCATCCAAACTGGATGTGTGGGCCGCAACTTGCCGAGTTTGCAGTGGAGAAGCTGTCCTGCCCGGCAGTATGTGGCATCAGAGCGGGTGTACAGTGCGGGCGGGGGCCATCGTTACCGACCAAGGAGAACCCGCTTGTCCACGGGAAATGTTGAACGACTGACCTTGTCAAAGAATCAGGCTGGATCGGGCCATGGATTTTCCACACCCCAATGCCTTAGGCGTCAGTCTGGGTTCAAACTACCTGCCTCAGCACTATTCGGATGGCCGTCCACCTCGCCTTGAATGCCACACCATCTGCTGATATGTTTCTCCATCAGCCTTAAACCACCCCCGTCTTTACCCATGGACTGGTATTGCCTTCCCACCTCACCACTCTGTCATTGTGCCACTCTATGTGCTCATGCTGCGTGCTGCTGTTGCAGTTGCCGTGACCATCCACGAACTGTGCATTGTGCCACTCTGCTGCGGCCTGGTACTGTTTTTGGCCACCGTCCAGAAAGTCATTGTGCCACACTACTCTCCGTGACCCTCGATGCAGTTTGCTCCTAGTCATCACCTCCAGCTCTCTGTCATTGTGCCACTGCCTGAACTCATGCTGGCTGCCTTGCCGTGACCTCCGCACTCAGTCATTGTCCGCTCCGTTTGACTAATACTATTTTGCCACCTGCAGAATGTCATTTGCCACTCTCTGACCTCATGCTGTCTGCTGTACTCCTTCGTGGCCCTCCACACTGTGTCATTGTTCCACTGTCCTGACCTCATGCGTGCTGGCCGGTGGCTGCTGCCTGTTCCCGTCCCACCTGTGGCCTACCTCTCTCTGTGTTTGCCACCACCATAATTTGTCCATTGTGCCACTGTCTTACCTCATGCTGCTGATGTGGCTGCTGCCGGTGCCCTCCACGTACTGTGGTCATGTGCCACTGTCTGACTTATGGCTGCAGCAGTTTGCTCCTGCGTGTCCCTCCACACTGTTTCTTGTCCAC
Organism: Phyllomedusa bahiana; assembly: GCA_025379985.1. NCBI lineage: Eukaryota > Metazoa > Chordata > Amphibia > Anura > Hylidae > Phyllomedusa > Phyllomedusa bahiana. The sequence goes on along the minus strand of JAODAL010036750.1, from coordinate 1,516 downwards.
TCTTTGGCCAACCTCCATTTTGGCCAGCTCCAGAATTTGTCATTGTTCCACTGCACTGACCTCATGCGCCGCGGCTCCGTGAACCTTCCACACTGTGTCATTTGTGCCACTCTGCTGCCCTGGTACTGTTTTGCCACTTCCCAGAATTCATAGTGCCACTGTCTGACCCATGATGCTCCTGTGGCTGCCGCCGTCACCTCCACACTCTGTCACTAATGTTGCCACCTGAGCTCTCATTTTTGTTTTTTTTTTTTCCAGCTTTGTGCTGCCATGACTTTATCAGGCAATACGTTCCTGCTGTCAGTTTTTTGTCAGTTTTTTGCCCCCAAAAGTGCCCAGGGCATTTTATAGTGAACGATTCTAAGAGCTGGGGGGCGGCAGTCATGTGCGTGTCATATCTAAAACACACACAAAAAAAATTGTAAGAAGACCACACCAAGCCTCCCTCTGCATAATTAAGCATTGCACAACGTTTCTACAAGCAACCTGCAAGCTCTGTGCCCAGCCTGGAAATAGCTGCTTTTTAACGCGATTTTCGGCCGAAGTAATCGGAACGAAAACGAATTTGTGGTCCGGAAAAATACGGCGACGTGACCCGAATCGTATTTTTTGAGAAATTCGCCCAACTCAAATCACAGGTTAAATGAAAAAGTAATCAAAATATCTTGTATTATACAAAAACATAACAGATACGAGTTTTTTGACTTTGGCGCACTATACAGCTTTGTTCGATTGAGGCTAGCTTGCAGGTTAAATATCTGAATCAGCAATTTTAATAGTCACCATAACAGGTGATTTGAAAGGTGGCCAAAAAATAATCGTTTATTATACTAATACATACCAGATACATTTTTTTATGACTTGTGGCCGCACTACAGCATTTTTTATTGGAGGGCGAGCCTTGCAACTTAAATCTGAATACAGCAAATTTTTAGTCACCAAAGGTGAAATGGAAGGTGCCAAAAATTTCTTGGTAATTATCGAATACATAACAGATACTGTGTTTTTTGACTTGGCGCACTCACAGCTATTTGTTCATTAGTCCTACAGATCAGCTTGGCACTTAAATTTGAATGCAGCAATTTATAGTCACCACAGGTGAATGATATGTGCAAAAAATACCTTGTAAATCCGAACACATTCAGATACGTTGTTTTTTTGACTTTGCGCAGGAACAGTTTTGTTGATGAGATCTACATAGCAGTTAAATTTGAATACAGCAATTTGATATGTCACCACAGGTGAATTGATAGGTGCCAAAAATACCTAATATTATCCGAATACATTTCAGATACGCTGTTTTTCACTTGGCGCAGGAGCCAGCCTTGTTGAGTAGATCACTTTGCCATTATATTTGAGATCCAGCAATTTTGTATGTTTTGAGGGATTTGAGAAAAGCTGTGATTTGCCGTCTTTTAAATAAGAGACTTTCCAAAACTCTATCCATACCTTCTCAGAAATTTTTATATTTCTGACATGGAGCGAAAATTCATGGTGGTAAGCGAGCAAAGAGGGG